>VDFB02053259.1:0-28674 GCA_007258455.2 Sequoia sempervirens | reverse complement strand
TACATATATATATGTACATATATAGATATGAACATATATGTACACATATGAGTTCACATATATAGTTCATATATATATATATGTATATGTATATGTATATGTATATGTATACATATATGTGGATATATATATGTACACATATATGTATATGTCCCACTTTCCCAGTAACACAACACATGGAAAATCAATCGTTCACATGTGTCCCATTAGTCAAATTACATCACACAACTATAGTTGCCTTATCCTCTTTTACCACATGCAACCACCAAAAAATAATGTGTTAAGGCCACCATAATTTCCTGAGAAGCAAACAAGGATTGCACACCATGAAAACATACAATCTCTGCAATTGAAGGCATTGAAAGAAGTTTCCAAATTTTAAACAAGAGGACACAAATTAAAGACTCCATACCAAACCAACATTGAACATATAAAGATATTTACAAATTCAAAAATACATTTCTCAATCTGTTCCAATTTCCATTTACCATGTCTCACTTCAATATTCATATCTACATGGAGGCAGTGGAGGCAAGAGCATAAGCAACAACAACATGACACTATAAAGTTACAGGTATTCTACTGCTATTAATTTTGTATGCCTTTGAATGCCAATCTATTGTATGCTATGCAAAGTGGGATAGGGGGTAGGTTCGATTGGATTTGGTGGTGGGATAGTCTTGGCTCTTAGTTGTTCTTGTGGCATTGTATCTATGAAAATATTGGCAGTGATGTAATGCAAGTGGTGATATTTAAGAGGAGTGTGGGTTATACTAATTTTATATTTTGACAACATGTTTTAATGCTACGGGCCATTAACAAGCAATATGTGTATCTATGTATGCATATATATGTATGCATGTATGTATGTTTTAATGCTACAAGTCGTTAACAAGAAATATGGCTTGTATGTTTCTGGTATCAATTGTGCTTTGAATATTCTATTACATGTAAGATTGCAAATAATTATTTGTGTTTGGGATAAATATAAATCCATTATAATACAATTTTGATGTTAGAGTGATTTGACTACTCTTGTTGACTTTATGGATGAAAATTGTTTTACCATTCTATATTAAGGTGATCCTATACACCCTATGTTTGGAGGTCCACATGGAGTGCTTGGAGGACTAAAAACCTTGAACATAATTGCCCACCATGTGGCCCTACCACTTGTGCATCTATCAATTTAGTTTTTAAAAAAAATTCACATCAGCACCTGTCACGCATTGATTGGTCCATGGTGTTCCTATTTTGCACAAACTTTAAGTTTGCAATTTTTTTTTACTATTTTACAAATGGATATATGTGGATTCTACCTCAAACTATTTAAATTGGATTTTCCATTTGTATTCATTATGCCAGGGAATTGTAATATATTGTATGCAATGTAAATGTTCAATTCTTAATGCCTAGCAATGCCTTTCTCTTATAAAGGATGTTTTTGTTTAATCCAATCTTAAATTTCTCTTCATTTTCTTCTTTAAACTCTTGTATTATAATACAATGTATGTATGTATGTATGTATATATACATATATATATATATATATATATATATATATATATATATATATATATATATATATATATATATATATATATATATATGTATGTATATATGTATGTATATATGTTTGTATATATATATGTGTGTGTGTATATATATATGTGTGTGTGTATATATATATATATATGTCTATATATCATAGAGATTATGGTATATTCGGCTGACACTTTTCCATTTTGTGTCTTGTTCACTTAGCTTGATTGGTCTACAAATTCAATACATGTTTGGCTCAACCCATTGTTCCTTCTAAGCTTTGTTGATGGTGAGTTGCAATTGAAAGGTATAAACTTTTTTAACTATTCTTTGTGTATTAAGCTAAGCACTGCTACATGTCTTTGATTGATCACTCCTTTCATTTGTTCTTGCAGCAAGCAGGATATAGGCGAGTGCAACAAGACACATCATCAAGAAAATCCCTACCATAGAGGTGAGGTTTTTAACCTCACTAAGGCTCTACCACTGTCTCCTATTAGTTATTCTTTTTTTTCATATTATTTATTTGATTTGTAATGGGTGTGTTGTCTTACCTAAGTTGAAGGTTATGTTATTTGTCTTGATGATTTTGATCAGATTTTGTGGTTTTCCATAGTTTGAAGGTTCTCTTTGGTGCATCCACAATGTGCTTGATGAAGTGTATGGCATGTAGGGTGTTTATGAACACTTCCAAATTTTGTGTTCTTAAACACACTCACTTTTTCAAGGAAAAATATGCTTATGTTCTAGCATCACTATGACTTTAATGGGTTTAATTTCTTATTTTTCTTTCCTCTCATGGTTAGCCAAAATCTATCTTCATTCAATTGCCCGCCACGTGACCCTGCCACATATGCTTTTAATATGTATATGCATATATGTACTTTTATGTTTATGCATAATTGTACATATATGCATATGCATATATGTACAAAACTATGCACATACATATATATGCAACATGTACATATGTGTCCACATACATATGCAAATATATTTGTTGATACATATGTATGTACATGTACATATGTACATATAGATATACATATGTGCACTAATTTTTTATGAAATACAGATCTGCACAATGAATGATTGTGCATTGAAGAAAAAAATAATACAAATGCATGGCATAATACCTTCGAAATTAAACATATATGATTGTTCAAAGTTATTATACACATACATATATATGAACATACATATGTATGTACATAGATTAGTGCATGTACATACATATGGATATGCACTATGTATGTACATGCACTAATCTATGTACATACACATATATGTATCTGAACTAATCAATTGTGAAATTTAGATGTGCACAATGAATGATTGTGTAATGAAGAACACACAAATAGTAGTGCATGGCAAAAAACCCTCCAAAAGAGAACCATTCAAACCCTTTCCATATTTTGTAGTAACAATCAAATATAAAAACCAAATTGAAGAGTGCATTATTGTACAATGAATAACTGAATAATAGGAGATAACAAAGAAGATTACATCACAATGGAAAGCCCATGTGATACCACAAACATACAATCCAACAAGTGTACTTGAATTGAACTATACCAATAAAATTTTATTATAATTGGTTTATATTTGTCCCATACACAAATAGTTATTCATAGTCTTACATGTCACAGAATATTCAAAGCACATCTAATACCAAAAACATACAAGCCACATTGCTTGTTAATGGCCTGTAGCATTAAAAAATGCAGCCAAAATATAAAATTCGTATAACCAACACTCAATGCACATATATTTGTTCATTGATTAAGGAGGTGGATGGGCTGCACTTTCAGGCGGATGGAAAAATGGGCCCATTTTCAACAGGTTGGACGAATCAATGCGTGACAGGTGGTGGGGTGCTCGAAATTAAAAACAAAAAAACAAAATTGCTAGATGCACAAGTGGCAGGGTGACATGGTGGGAAAATTTATGTGGTTAATATCAGGATATTACAATCCCCAACAACAAAAGTAAATAGATAATAGGGTATGTGCAGGATCATGATGGGCCAAAAAGTAGCGATATGATGGGTATGTGGCTAATGACATTTTTTTTACCCAAGATTGATAAAACAAAAAGGGTTTTTAAAGGAAATTCTCAACTTTCCACCAATATAAATTATGCTTTAATTTAAATTTAATGAATAATTATTATTCATTTTCTATTTAAATTACGACTAAAGTCTTGATTGATAGGTTGACTGAAAAACATCTATAGCTTTCAAATGGTATCACATTTTTTGAATCTGCAAAATGTGTCACATTATATGCTTTGCATACTATAGGATTAAAAAAAATGAATTTCATGAAGTTTTGACCAAGTTAAGGTGGTCAAACATACGAGTTTTTTATATTTTTTAAAAGTAATAAAAATTCATAATTAATTATTTACTTGGAAAAAAATTACAAAAAAATATGCATCACGTCAGGACATGAGTCCTCTACTTATATCTAAAATATTATAAGAAAAAATTATCATTTTATTGTGGTTAGGGTGGTCAAATAGACACCTACTTCTTATTTTTTCCCTGAAATTGAAGTGCTACTGCATTGAAATTTCAAATTTTCACCAAATAGATTTTTTTAAAAATAAACCTAGTAGTTTAGAAACTACATTCAATTTGCTATAGATTCTATTCTTACATATTTTTGAAATAATATAGATAACTTATTCAAATTTTTACTTCAAGTTGCCTAACTCTGATTTTTCTAAATTTTTCGCCACTTTAGGGCTTTTTTTTCCATGATGATCCTGCACATACCCAACAATTGAACTATATCTTGCAGTCTGGAATATACATAAAAAAAGTAGCCAATAATTCATAGAGTTGTAGGGATGGTCCCTCCCAATCTCAATCAAGCCTACCAAGATAAACATATGGAGATGTGTTCTTGTCTCCTGCTTCTTCGTTTTGAGTTGTGGTTACATGATTTGCATTTTCATTTGTAAATTGAGTGCAACTTACATGCAATGGTGCTGAACAACTATTTCCAACAGAAAGTGGAGTGCAACCTACATTTGGGTTGAGAATCGAATTGACATCGGCAACAACAAATAGAGGGATGTATATGTTCAATATTTCTTGAAACAAGGCACGGTTGTCTGCTAACAAGTTTGTAGGACTGCTTATATGTGTTTCTTACTACAATGACCTATGGGCCTACTTTATCTCTATTTCCTTCCTATCTTGTTTCTTTTGAACCCTCTATTACTCCATCTTCTACTACCTTTCCTTCCTATCTTGTTTCTTTTGAACTCTATCTTGCTCCCTCTTTTGCTCCCATTCCTTCCTATCTCGCATCTGTTGAACTATCTCTTGCTCCTTCTACTCTCTTTCCTTCCTATCTTATTTCTTTTTAGCTCTATCTTCCTCCCTCTTATACTCTCTTTCCTTGCTCAAATTTGCATAGTAATCTAGCATTTGTGCTATGGGAAATGTGGCAGGTGGAGATGGAAATGAATAAGTTCCTTGGTCTTCCCACTGCAAGACAATACCCAATTTATTAGCTCCATCCACCAACCAAGATGGTTAGGTAGGGGTCGAGGGAAGAATTAAACCATCATTATCCACATCAATAGCTCCCTCTACCAACCAAGATGGTTGGGAAGGGGCTAATGGAAGACTTAAATTTCTATTACCCATATTCATAGATCCATCTATCAACCAAGATAGTGGGCTAGGGGACAAGGGAAGACTTAGGTCGTCATTAAGTTCCTCGCGTTGGTTGTCCACCATGTCATTAGATTTTTTATTTACTATTTCATTCATTGTCAATTCCCAATGTTGTGGTGTTATATGCTTTCCTGGTGGAGCACTAACTACCACAATTGTCTCCACTTCTACATTTAGTTCTTCTTTAGGGGGGAATGTAACCCCTCTTTTACATGCAGGCCAACTTTATATCGCACCTACACACATTAGGAAACATGTTTCAAACAATGATAAGAACCATCAATGAACACCCTTAAAGACAGAGTGATGCATGAACATTTTATTTTTCTTTATTGTATTAGTTGATAGTTTATAATGATAAATTTGGTAATAGTTGAATTTTATGTGATCATACTACTTTGTTTGAATTGCACAAGTTTATAACCTTTTGGATTGAAATGAAAGGAGTTGATCATATGGCCTTCAACAGATTAGAATCAACAATGCAGAGAACTAAAATTTAATGTCATTCATCAACAGTTACTAAGTATGAAATCCCATGATATTGAGTTACAAGTTTGTGTGAGAAACATTTACATAGCATAAAACATATTGGAATTCCCAAGAATATAGAATATATGTGAAAATGTTGAAATTGAACTAAAAGAAATTGATGTTATGTGCTTAAAGCATATTGGGTGAAACAGTGACATTGAATTTAAGTGGATATGCATTGACATTCATAAACAGTATAAGTCAAAACCACAAATAATGAGTTAGAAAGAATAGGGTGTCACAATCACATTGTCATGAACAAAAATGACCTAGTCTTGTGCACTTAGAGTAGATAGGGTGTAATAGTCACATTGTAAGGAACATAAATGCATTGACATCCATAAATAGTATAAGTTCAAACCTCACATAAAGAGTTAGAAAGAATAGGGTGAAACAATCACATTGTAATGAACATAAATGAATTGGTCTTGTGAACTTAGAGCACATAGGGTTTAACAATCACATTGTAAAGAACTAAAATGCATTGACATCCATAAACAATGTAAGTTGAAACCCCAAATATTGAGTCACAAGATAGTGGGTGAGAAAAAAATATATTGCATAAAACTGATTTATATACCCAAGCATATAGAGCATAACAAATATCCAGGAATTGAACTGAAATGACTTGAAATTCATAAATAGTGTAATTTGAAACCCCAGATATTGAGTTATAGACTTGTGGGTGACAAACAGTTATGGTGCATAGAACTGATCTATATTGGCAGACATATAGAGCATAAGAAAACCCCAACAAATGAACTCAAATGACTTGACATACATAAATAGTGTAAACTTGTTGAAATCCCAGATATTGAGTTACAGGTTTGTGTTTCACAAACATTTATAGTGCATAGAACTGATCTATATTGGTAGGCATAGAGATCATTAAAAAAACCCAAAAAATGAACTGAATTGACTTGACATTCATAAACAGTGTAAGTTGAAACCCCAGATATTGAGTTACAAGTTTTTGTGAGAAACATTTACATCACATACAACATATTGTCGTTCTAAGATAAAGAATTTAAATGAAAAACCCAAGGTATTTATAGTATTGTGAAAAACATTTGCATAGCATTGAACAGATTGGCATTCGTAGGCATAAACAATAAGTTTGTGTAGAGTACATGTATCTTGATAGTGTGCTATTTCTTTTGTTGCTTCTCCTCTTTGTTCGCCTACCTCCAGAAAAATGTAGCACTGAATATGAAAGTGAGATGGGGTAAATGGAAATGCATTTTTGAATTTGAAAATCTCTTTATATGTTCAATTTTGTTTGGTATGGAGTCTTTAATTTTTGCCCTCCTTTTTCAAATTTGAAAATATGTTTTGGTGCCTTCAATTGTATAGTTTGTATGTATTTATGGTGTGCATTGTTTGTTTGTTGCTTAGGCAATTTTGGTGGCCTTAACACCATTTTTTGGTGGTTGTAGGTGGAAAAATAGGAGAATGCACCAGTTGTCATGCGCATGGATTTGACCAATGGGACACATATGAATGATTGAATTTACTTTCAGTGTTGTATTGTTGGCACAATGGGATAGGGGTAGGTTCGATTGGATTTGGTGATGGGACAGTCTTGGATCCTAGTTTTTCTCATCGATGTGGATGTATTAAAATATTATTAGTGATGTAATTCAAGTCGTGATATTATAGGGGAGCATGGGTTATACTAATTTTATATTTTGGGTGCATGTTTTAAAGCTACGGGCCAGTAACAAGTAATATGGATTGTATGTTTGTGGTGTCAAATGTGCTTTGAATATTCTCTGAAATGTAAGACTGTGAATAATTATTTGTGTTTGGGACAAATATAAACTGATTATAATACAATTTTGGTGGTATGGTGATTCGAGTACCCTTGTTGACTTTGTGGGTGAAAAATGTTTTACAATTGCATATTATGGCGATCTAGTGTGGGGCCCATGTGGGACTACTTCTATCCCTAGTATAGGATCCCGCCCTACTTTGGGCCCCTCTCCCCTACTACAATTTTTTTTTTTTTTTTGCGAAAATAATAAATGTCAACTTGGGGGGCCATACAACCTGACTAGGCAATTTTTTTTTCCTCAAAAACAACTTTACCAAAAATGGATGAATTTACAGTCAAAATTTGTCTGCACTACCTTCTAAGTGCAATTGTGATGCTGATTTGGGCCCAAAGTGCTCTAAAAATTCATTGAACTCTTGGATCAGCTACTTACTCTTCACACTTTTTCAAACCCTTCAAAGATCAACCTCCTGATTGAGCCTCGTCCTGCACTATTTTCTCTTCCAACCAGCAGCCAACAGGAGCCACTTGCTCCTATCGACTTCCAACTGGAGGACCTTTTTTCTCCCAACTATCTACTTTGGGGAACTTTTGGTTTGCTTCTTCATTATTTTCAAATTTGCATCATGATTGTTGTAGTTCTCCTCTTCTAATGTTGTAATTGCACTAAAATAAAGTGCCACAATCTTCGTATTTTAGTGTACTCTATCATACTGTATGGTTCTTTGGATTGATCTATGTATCCAATGTTAGTTCCTATATACACAATGAATGCAACAATTGGTTACCCATGCATTTCAGTGTGATGGACTATATACCATATAGACACTCATATTTTGCAAGCAATCTACTTATCTTTAGAAGCTCGATTCTACATCTAGTGATGCAAGAGAATATACCAAACACTAACAAATTCAAGGGTACTTCTGACCCAAACTCAAATTGAGAAAATCAAATTCAAAACACCATTGTTTCACTTAACTTTTCAACACAAATTCATCAAATTTACTTGCCATTCTTAAGGCTACTAATCATTAATTTTACAAAATCAGTAATCCACACTCTTATTAAATACAAATACAACTTAACCAACATAAAAATGACTACCAAAACAATAACTTGATAAGAAACCCTAAACCATTCATCACTTTCATTATTCACCAAATTTTACTTTTTATCAACTAGTTCCACAAGAGCAAAAGACAACAACCAACCATTTATGCTTCCTGCCTTTTATCAAACATTCAAGGCACTACAATCATCATATATTGATTGAAAAAAAACCTTTACACATTCATAGAACACCAAACCAACATATTTCATATCTCTGCAGTCAAGACTCCCTCTTTGCAACTTGGAATCATTTTTCTCAAAACATCAAATTTACAAGTTTCCTTTCTAAACCTTTCCCCAAAAATTTAGACACCTTTGACAACCTCATTTAGAAAATTTCTAAACATTTTTCAACCATTCTTTTCATTGTTCCAACAAAATCTATATTCCTAGCATTTAAAGACCACATTTCTAGTAGCATTGTAACATAGCTGAATCGGGAATTCCAACCAATACATATTGAAACTCCATGAAACAAATACTGTTTTGGAAACCCATTTGTGTCAATTTAAACATATCTCAACATTAGATATCTTTTCTTTATAAAAATCACCAAAATAATTCAATGTTCAGTGCATTTAGGCTTCTAATTAGGCCACAAATACAAAGAGAATGCCCTTAATTCACCACCAAAGCATCAAAAGAATTTAAATATTCTTGTAATAGGTCACAAAACTCAAGAATCAAACACTTTTAGGGAGAAAAGGGCTCACTAAAATGGTGATCATTCAAACCCTTACTTTATGCATAAAACAAGCCCTACAAATGAGGGTTTATTGCAAATAACCTTTACAAACCTAAAAATTCTTTGTAAATGCTTCCTTCATGATATATTAGGTCTACACAATCCAAATACACTATCTTCCACTCATTTTCATCATCATTTCTTCCTGTCACTACTTGGAGGTATCATTTTCATGTAGAAAACTTAGAAAATTTGAGTGAGCAACAACTATAACCCTACATTCTTGCCTTCCCCTGACCGTCCATCACAACAAAAATTCAAAAAATCCTAATTTTAACCTACTCCACTAATCTATACTAGCTAATTCGGTGGAGTAGTCATCATTTGCTTATAAGACTCTCAAAACCCAATATTAAGGGTTTTTGACCGAACTTCAATAAATGCACTCAAACAAATGATATACTTGATGGATTTTCTTCTAATTGGATTTAAATGAAAGCATACTCTCTGCCCTACTTGGAACAATAAGTTTTAGAGTCCAAAACAACTGTACAGGCCTACTAAATTAGTAAGCAACAAAAAGAAAACATAGAATTTCAAGAACAAGGTACTTTTATTATTAGATACTCTTGAAGAATACAATGGATCATCATTTGCTCGCCCTCTCAAGCCTTTTAAAGATGTTTCCAATCAGTTTTGTAATTTCCCCATCAACTTATTTTACCAATCCCTTCAATTTTCCCACTTTGTCTTTTCATATTCTTGCTTTTTTCTCTTTTTGCATTTTTTACATATTTGGCAACTTTTGTAATTTTTGTAATTTTTCTTTTTCCACCTAGTGACCTATTTGCGACCTCCAATACATTATTTATGGCCACTTCATGAAATTTTACAAAGATTTGCATGCTTTTACATTTAGAAACTCAATTTTTCAAATTTTCCTTTTGAAGGCATTTAGTTAACAAGGTGCTTTTGCACCATCCAGAGACTTGGTACTTGTCTCTAGTTAAGATAGGTTATACCAATCTGTCAAGAGAGTGTCTAGTTGATACTCATACAATTGTCTCCTTGGTCCTGACCTTATTCTTGTTGTAGTGTGGATTCCTCTATAGTGCTTCATCGATAGATTTTGTAGTTACTCTTGAGTTGACAGTTTCAACTCAGTCACTGTTTATGATGGCATCTTTTGCAGTGGTACTTGATTCAATTTTTATCAGTGCTTGTCACAGTTTGGCATTCTTTTGAAGTAGTATTTGGAGGAATCATCATCATCCTTGGTCTACTCTACGCCAGTCTTCACATTGTTCTACTTTATCTCCTTCTTCAGTTAAGACTGGGGACTCTTGACATTGTGATATTTGAGTAGTGACTCACCATTGGGGGGGAGTTGCATGGAATTTCTTCATTATCTCTTCTGAGGGGGAATTTTTCCTCACTTGAGGTTTTTTCCAACTCATCTTTTGAGAGTTTTTTCTCTCTTTTGGCAAGGAGTTTTGTCCCACTGGGTTTTCTCCTTTTATCTAGTTGTGAGAGATTTCATTTGCATTTGTACGTGGGTACCTAACATGGCCTAGTAGTTGGGACCCATCTTTGAGTCATTTTCATAATAATATTCCCCCTAATTTTCACTTAATGGGGGTTGTTGGTGTGAATAAATGTCTTGTACCTAGTTATTCCACTTACTAGGTAATTAGGGGACATATTCACATGTTAAGTTTACTTAGGTCCTAAGTTTCTTTCTAGAAGGTGTTAGTTGTCATTAGTTGTTATCTTATCTTTGACAACTACTACATGTGACCTAGGTAGTTGTGATTAGTTGTCTCATGTCATATGATTAAGACACTTGTGATAATCCTATGACATCTGGTGTCTAACCTTGGCTATATAACCAAGGGGTCTCTACTACAATGTACAAACAACCACATTGATTCTTTTTTCATTCATTGATAGGAATACAATTTATTCTTTTCATATTGATCTTTTGAGTATTTTGTGCTTTCCATAGGCCTTTAGATCTTGGGTGGCTATCTCCATAGCCAAATCTTACAAAAATGAAAGGCAAACCTGACTTTCTTTGATGCCCTAGATTGAACCATGAGGTCCTTGAAACCCCAAAATGCACCTAGCCAAATCTTCAAGCCAATGTGAATCCCTCAGATATGGGAAGGAATTTGCAACACCTGGAGCTTTGATAACATGTGGGAGTAAATGGTGACTCCCCAACACCCCCAAGAACAATTTCTAGACCAAAACAACTTCCACAAGAGAGAGAATGGCAAGAAAGCTTGCTTCAACAATACAAGATGGTTGAATACACTTGAATATACATGAGATGCCTTGCTTATAATGGCAAGGTTGAGAGATAGGATTAGACAAGATCATGACAAGTGTCTTAATCCTACAACATGATAAAACTAACAAAGTAACTACCTAGGAATCAAGCAATACTAGCTAGATAAGATAAGTTCTAGAAAATCCAACTAAGACTTCTAGAAAGAATCTTTTATACTAAGTAAACTTAACATGTGAATATGTCCCTTAATTCCCTAGTGAGTGAATTAGGTAGGTACAAGACACTTATTCACACCAACATTAATGGCTTAGTTACATGAAACTTTTGATTAGGGAAAGAGCCCTTCATTTTCTCTTCTCATGGTATTCATTTTGGTAGAGTTGAGGGTTTGTATAAAGAGAATTCATGAAATGTTCATTTGGTAAAGTAGCCATGAATTTGTGTGTGATGGATTGAATCATAATCCTTTAAGTCCAAGATTGATTCTTAGGAAGGCAATTTTTTTTTATTTTTTATTTTTTAATTTGGAAAATTCCACAATGAGCTAAATATGGTTTTTATGATCTATGAGTTATGTGGCTTTGTGTGCTTTTCCATAGTTACAATAGTTGGTACATCCATTTGTAAATTTTGATTATTGAATATGCATGTGAAACATTAAGAAAATGATTGATTGAAAGGAATTTTGAAACACTATGTGAAGTGTTCATAAAGAAGTGGAAGGTAGAGAAATTGTCACATTATAATATTTGACAATTCTTGTTGAAGTCAATAGATTGAGTAAAATATTTTTCCTCTTTGCATGTCTCAATTTTTACAAAATCCTTGTTCATATGGTTCATAAGGTGTAATTTATTTTCCCAAAACAATAATAAAAATATGATTCTTAACCTTCCAAAACACCTAATATTTGATTAACAACACTATCGACCCTAGCATTCAAATTTATCTTAGATAACTAAGATTTAAAACTATTATTTATGTGTCAACAATATCATTACATTTTGAACAACAAATGATATAAATAGCTCCTAATATACTTATTATAATGAACAACAAATAACCAATGAAATATCATCTCTATCTTATTACATTAATGGTTGTATTACATTCAAATAGTAATAGAGGGGCAAGAGGAAGAGATGATAGAGACAAGTAATAGATGGAGGGAGATAGATAGAGAGAAGACAAGAGATAAATATAAAGATAGGGAGGGAGAAATAAGGTGTGTGTGTGACTGAGTGTAATATATAAAGATAGAGATAGGTAGAGGAAACATGGATTGTGTGTGTGAATGAGCGAGAGAGATATATGGATATGGAGATAGAGAGGGAGAGATATATAAATAGATAGAGAGGAAGCAAGAGAGGAGAGAAATAGAGAGAGGATAAAGAAGTAGAGAGATATAGAAAGAGGGAGTGATAGGGAGAGAGGGTTGGAGAGGGAGAGATATGGGTAGAGAGAGGGAGAGATAGAGAGATAAATATATTAGGAAATATAGGGGAAGAGAGAGATATATGGGAAGAGATGAGGAGATAGAGATAAGGGAGATAGATAGAGATAGAGGTGAAGATTGAGATGGAAATAGGGATTAATATATAGAGTGGGGAAGAGAGGGAGAGCGATATATATATGTATGTATGTATAGAGAGAGAGAGAGAGAGAGAGAGAGAGAGAAGGGAAGACACATATAGAGAGAGAAAAAGGGGAGGCAAAAGAAAAGATAGATTGAGAGATAATGAGGAACATAAAAATAGAGGGAGACAAAGATTTAAAGAGATCTCTCTCTCTTTCTCTCTCTCTCTCTCTCTATATATATCTTCCTTTCTTTATCTTTTATCTCCCTTTGCCTCTATATATCTTATCTCTATCGCCCTCTCCCTTCTATCTTTCTCTCCCTTTTCTATTTATCTATTTTCCTCCTTAAGTGTGCAATGAGTACACTGACGAGGTCTTAAAGGTGAAGTATCATATTTTTAATCAAATGGCATGCTACCATAAGCATAACTCCCTTGGGACACATGCTATCCTCAAGATTGTTGGTATGGAATGATTGATCAAAAGTTAGTTTATTTTTCTCATTATAACTTTTGATTTAGATTTTAAGTTTTTAATTTATTTTATTATATAAATTAAAATATAAATTCAAAATATAATTATTCTAAAGTTTAATAAGACACTTAATTATGAATTAAAGTAATTTTAATAATTACTAATTATTATTTTTAATTTCATAAGAAGACATAAATAATTAAAATAAATTTAAAATTTAAATCTAAGTTAAAATTAAAATAGAATAAACTAAATGTAAAGTCAAAATATATCAAAATACAAAAAAATAAAAATTAATAATAAATAATAAACTTTTAAGTCAATAAATAATTAAATGAAATATAAAACTAAATTTGAATTTATTAGAATTGAAATATTAACTAGTATATATCTTCAAAATAATCTATATAAAATTGAACCCTTTTTTATTAGCAAATTTAAAATAAATAAAAAATTAATGTATGATTTCTAAAATGAAAAAACAAAAAATATTGTAATTAAATGAATTTTGTGATATTCTCCACTTTTAAATAATTGAAAAAAATCAATAAAATATCATTGCAAATGAAAATATAAAGTAGATTTTTTATTTTTCTTTCCCAACTTATTAGATGTAAAAAAAACAAAAAATATTGTAATTAAACAATGAAAATAGAATTTTGTGATATTGCCCACTTTTAAATAGTTGAAAAAATAAATAAAAATAAAATAGAAAGTAGATTTTTGTTTTTCTTTGAGAGATTATAGAGTTACACCTAATAAAATATAATTTTCATTTTCATTTCAATCTTATCTTCTTTTCTTTAAAAAAGAAAGAAAATGTAACTTGTTGAATAATTGCATAATCTTACATCCTTCTCTCAATTTTTGATTGTTGAGTTTGTGTCTTTTCATATGAAAAACACCTTCCACATAAATACACATATAATTGCATATCCTCACATAAATACATATATAATTGAATATCCTACTAAATACATATATAATTGCATATCCTAACATAAATACATATATAATTGCATATCCTGACATAAAAATCTCCCGCCTCCATATATGCTAAATATAAATATAAATAGCATTCTCCAAGGAAACATAAGTTGAAGAAAGGTTTTTGCTCGGTTTAAACAAATTTCTGCCTTGATTTCATACGACTGCAAGTGAATTTTCTTGTTGAACAAGATTGAAGCTTCATTGGTTCTTGAAGAGTTGAAACATAATGTGATTTTCACTGCGTCCCTTTGATTGAAGCTTCATTTGGTTTTTGTAATTGAAGAGAATTTTGAAACCCAAGAAAAAGTGAGGGTGGAATTTGTGAAAGGTTGAAGTGGAAAGTTTTGTGTGAAGATCATCTTCACATATTGAAAGACTAAGTTGAATCAGAGGTGAATTTCATTTTTTGGGTTTATTAGATTTTTTTCAATTATATGCATTGTGTTTTTGAATTATATGCATTTTAATGGGTGTTTTTGTTTGTTTTTAATTTGAACATATATGGTGTAGAGTAAGAAATAGGGTTTAATATAGGATTGGAGATTTGATTTTCACTACACCCATTGATTGGAGCTTCATTTGATTTTTGTAATTGTAGAGAATTTTGAAACCCAAGAAAAAGTGAGGGTTTTGGAATTTGTGAAAGGTTGAAGTGGAAATTTTTGTCTAAAGATCATCTTCACGTATTGAAAGATTAAGCTGAATTATAGGTGAATTTCATTTTTTCAGGTTTATTAGATATTTTTGAATTATATGCATTTGAATCGGTGTTTTTGAATTATATGCATTTTAATTGGTGTTTTTGTCTATTTTTAATTTGAACATTTATGGCGTAGAGTAAGAAATAGGGTTTAATAGAGGATTAGGGATTTGATTTTGGGCTTTGGGCTGTTTTTCAAATTAGTAATTATAAAAAAATAAATTAGTAATAATAGTTGGAAAATTTAAATGAGTTCTTTATTTGAAGAAAGTCCTTTATAATGTAGGTACTTGAAATGATGGCGATATCTGAATTTGATGCCATTAAAGAAGAACATGAATTTTTTAATTCTGTTTAGGCCAAGAAATTAATCAGGTTTTGCTGAATTCAATGAAAAGATAGATGGAAATATTGAAATAAGTGTTTTTTTGGTCAGATGTTTTGGTTTTTATTAGGGTTTTTGTGATTTTCTTTGAAAACAGATTTGATATTTTAAAACAAATTTAGTGTTGTGTAAATCTTATTTTTTGAATTTAGTTAAACAAAGATGATGGTAAAGTCTAGAATTTGATGATTGGTGTAAATTAGGAAGGGACAATAATGAGTTATCTGAACAATATACCACCAATAAGCAAAAATAGTTTTTGTTAGGTTGTGTAAAGTAAAGTAAATTTGTAGAAATAAAAGAAAGGAATAAATGATGTAAACAAAGCATCTTAATGGTATTATTGGGTAAAAAGTAGAAAAAAAAACTATGTTTTGTTAAACTAAACAACTGATATGTATCCCCAATTTTGTTGGTTGATTGGAACAATTTTGTATTGGAAGCCAAACCAGAAATACTTCTTGATAATTTCTGTATTTTGTTATTTTTATTAAAAAAATTGAGATTTTTTGTCAACAAAATAAATAACCAAAAATACCATACAAAATCTATACTCGAATTACACTACTTAACCCTAAATATTGTCACTAAGTCAATTATGTACAACTAAAATAAACCTCTTTATACATGACAATACATCTTACACATGCATCTATAGGTGACAACAATATTATAATCCATTACAAATATTTTCATTTATATTTTCTTACATAAAGGTAAGGTGTGAATACACTAAACATAATTCTCTAGATATGTGGCATTGAGGATTGCATAATATAATTATTTGGTCAACAATTTTAATTATTTTAGAGGATGAAGAAGATTCAATAGTTCTTAGATTACTACCTATCCATTGGACCACTGAGTCACAGTTAACATAAAGGAACAAAAGATAGAGACACAAAAGAATTGATCTGGGTATAAAATCCATCACCATATAGGTATTACACAAAATCAAGCATGCTTAATAATCCATAATTGAACTGCATAAATCCATATGTAGAGAAAAATAATTATTACAATATTTTTAATATTTTAAAATATTGTCCCATTATCAAATATTTAATACATTCATGCCAATAATTATGACAAGATAAATCCTTAACAAGAATTGAGATTCCCCTAGAGCTATACATATAACCCTAGAGACACTTAGTGCATGATACCCAACATAATTTTATATTCTTTTGATGCCTTATAACTTCACTCCCTTGCTACAACCAGATATTACATATTTGGAGCCCTAGAAAGTCCCTGCACCTATAAGTGTCTTAAGACACCATCCAAAAAATCTAAACTCCTTTAGAAAATGACAAAAATTTCTTGTAGGCAAAGTGTTTCCCTAATTTGCAACATTGTAGCTTGCCAACAACAATGGTAGAATTTAAACCACACACAAAAATAGATTGAACAAACATTGAGGATAGATTTCAAGTACCCCTAGTTGCTAGCATAGCGTATTGGCATTTATGACATTTGGTAGGAGTAAAATAGAGCCAATGTGTTCTTTATATTTTAAAACAATGCCTTACTTTTGGAAAAATATTACAATGTTTCTATTTTAAACTTATGAGGTCCATTCTACCTTCGTAGAAATTTATAACATGTTTGAAAGCTATATGGCCCACTTTATTTGCCTTGGAGACTATCAACATTTTGTAGGGATTTTGAACCAATGTCATCTTAGGTGCGAGTTTAGAAACCACTTAAAACCCTTGATGCACTATGTAGAAGCCAAAGAATTTACCACTACTCTTGTTTATTAAATGATAGTGCTTTTAATTGTACCATGAACCATGCCAAGCCTCATGCGTGGTTTCAAAACCACCACAGGGAGTCAACACAAACCATGTGTTCTCTTTATTAGAAAAACAAAGGTACTTAAGGATCTCGTCAAGGGTATGGGAATGTTCAAGAGCCTACCCAAACCTCTAACACATAAAGAGATTTCCCCATCAAACAACAAACATGTCAAGAAAATTTGGACAAAAATAAATGAATACCCTAAAACAAAATGGTAAAAAATATAAACACAAAATAGTAAGGGGGTAACATATAAACATTTTCAACAACCCCAAGACCCTCAAAAATTGAATGAGAGATGGTCACTTTAGTCCACTCTAAAAAATTAGGGTCAAAAGTGTTAGATAGCTTGGTAAGCCATTCTTAAGCCTAAGTTGGATCACTTTCCTTGATGTCTTATTTATCAAGGATTGTATTTTATGATTTAACTAATGTACATAGGGGTTTGAACACCTAGATTCCCATTCATTGGATATTTGGAGGCCCTACAACATTTAATATGGTTTTGTCCAAGAGCTTAGGCTAGCTAGGTTTAGATACATGATTTTTTAAAATTCTTTTAGGTTTAATTTTTCTTGGCATAATGTGCTCTTGGGGAATTGGCCAAAATTTCCTTTCAATTCACCCAAATTTGGCATGCTTTTCAAGAATAATTCCTTTTTTCAATTTGTAAAGAGAGAATTTTTAACTCTTTCATCAAATGTTTTTATTAATCAATATTTCTCTTTGTATACTAATTCAATCATCATTTCCAATATTCTTTTGTAGATTCAAGTCCAAGCCATCAAAGTGGCATTATAAATTACACATGAATACAAGTATTTCTTAATACTAGGGTATTACTCATAGTCATGAGACTCGCCAGGATGCGCCCGGATGCGGCGAGTCATGCTCCGCACACCCCTGGCCGCATCCTAGGAGCGCTGGTACATATGCGGTCGTGTCCAGACACGTCTAGGCCAGACGCGCAGCGTCCAGGTGAGTCCCGACCCCTGGACGCGGCTAGCGCAGCCAAGGCCAAAAAGGCCAAAAAAAACATAAACACAAAGTTTTTTATATTTTTTTTTTTGACTTATATTTTCTATTTCGCTTAAAAGCAACCTCATTTCATTCATTTGGAAAAATAGGAGGAGAAGAGAGAGTTGTGAAGAAAAATAGGAGGAGAAGAGAGGGCAACTAGCAAGCTGTTGAAGACAAATCCAGGGTCATATATCATTTGGGGAGCTTCATACTAGCAAGGAGGTGCATTGAGAGCTCATTACCAAAGATTGGGAGTGAGCTTGCATTGCATCCCATCAAATCTAAGAGGTAAGTCTCGATTTTAATTGATTTTTTTGTGCTTTTTAACAAATAATTCATTGTAATTTGTAAAATCATTGTTTTTAAATTATTATAGTTTGCATTTTTATTTACAAACCCTACTTGAAACTTAAATAATTTTACAAACCCTACTTGTTATTGCAGCCACATTCATTTGCAAATCAAACCATATTATTATTTTCACAATGTCTCAAACCCCAGTCAGAAAAGACCCTGCTTGGAAACATGCTGAAATCTTTCCTAGAATGAAAAGAGGAGACACAAAATGTAACTACTGCAAAACAATATATCATGGAGGCATAAATAGATTAAAATACCATCTTGCACGCATACCCACCCATGATGCAGTGGGTTGCCCTAGAGCACCTCCAGAGGTTGTTCGTGAAGTGCAGGTGCAATTAGAAACTTTTGAAATGCAAAAAGAAATGAAAAAGAGATAGAGGTAGAATTTGGTGAGTGTTGGAGTTGGACAGGGACTTGGTGTTGTTGGAGATGCTTCTTTCATGCCTCCATATTGTCCTAGTGCTAGTGCTTGTGCTGGTGATTCTGCTTTTGCACCAACTATGCCTATGCGCGCATTCTAGTAATCGGTGGCGCTCGCCATCGCGAAGTGGTGGTGGTAGTATATTAGCATACCTAGAGTTCATAAATCTAGGGTGGACTCATATTTTTACTATGCACTACTCCCGGGTTCCCAACTCCGCTGGAGAGCATGGGTTGAAACAAGATGCCATGATGCATCAAAAAGACAATTGGGTAGATTTTGGTACTAATGCACTCATTCCGCCTCACCATGTAGCTAGGTAATTCTTTTTCGTTTAATTGTTTTAAAATTTATATTTAAATTTTAGAATCTACATGTATCTCATTATCGAATTCAAATTTAAAGTTAAAAACTTAAAACTTTTTCATTTTACAATACTTATGTAACTTATTAATTTATTTATGACATGTTATAGGTCACCTTTCTGGCAACACATGGTTGATGCCATAACCATATGTGGGGCGAGGTTCAAAGCCCCTAGTGAAGATGAATTAAACAGGCAATTTGACTCAAAAGGTGGCAGATGTGAAAGCACAATTAGAGGAGCAGCGCAAGCAGTGGAGGATGATTGGTTGCACCATCATAACTGATGGTTGGACTGATAGGAGAAATAGGACGCTAAGCTTACCTCCTAGCTCTCCTGAGGTAATTGTACTTCCCTCAATGCATTGGAATTTGAATTTGATTTAGTGATTAATAATTTAATATGGCTGATTTATGTTTTTTAATTTATTTAATAATTGGTTTTGCTTATTTTTTCAAGGATTCATCTCTAGTCCACAAGATGCTTTTGCCCATCTAAAAATGCCATACCTCAGGTGGAGGCTATAGAGGAGGTGATAGCTGATGTGGGGGAAGAGAATGTAGTGCAAGTGGTGACAGATAATGCAGCAAATTATGTTGTTACTGGTAGATTATTGATGGAGAGGTACCCTACTATATTTTGGACTCCATGTGCCGCCCATTGCATTGACCTCATGTTGGAGGATCTTGGCAAGCTCCCATGGATCAAAACATGTGTGGAAGCAGCAAAAAACATATGCAAATTTGTATACAACCACACATGGGTGCTTAACCTTATGAGGCAATACACGGGGTTGAGGGAGTTGTCTCGTCCTGGCATCACCAGGTTTGCAACAAATTTTATCATGATGCAATCCTTGATTTGGTCAAGGGCAGCCTTAAGGCGCATGTTTACTAGTGAGGAGTGGTCTTCCTCATCCTTTTCTACAAGCACTGCAGGGATTGTTGTGGCTGATTGCATTTTTGATGAGCAAGGGTTTTGGACACCAATGGATGAGATTGTGAAGGTAAAATTTAATTATTTATTATGTTTAAATTTTTAATCATATCTTACTTTTATTTGTTTATTTTCGTACACACTTATTTGTGAAACATGTTTGCACTTTGCAGTTTATTGAGCCCTTGCTAGTGCTCCTACAAGTTACAGATGGGGAGAAGCCCCCAATGGGCTACATATATGAGGGCATGGATAGGGCCAAAGAGGCTATTAGATCAGTCTATGGTGGAGTTGAGGAGAAGTATCATCCCATTTGGGATATCATTGATAGGAGATGGAAAAACCAACTTCATAGGCCCATCCATGTAGCCACATGTTTCCTAAATCCGGCCTTCCACTTCCATCATGATCTTTGTGTAGATAGAGAAATTCTTAGTGGGCTTTACATGATGATAGAGCGGATGTTTCCCGTTGTTACTACATAGGTGGTGCAGGAGATAGATGCCTTCACTAAGGCACAAGGAGACTTCTTTGCATGTCAAATGTGCAAAGATAATAGGACAACATTATTTCCAAGTAAAAATATATTTAAGGGCATAATTTTCATCTTTTTATATTATAATTTATTGTTAAATGTTGAACTTGAACTTGAAACTTGAAATGAGATTGATTTTGTTTCTTTTTCTCATCTCAGATAGGTGGTGGCATATGTTTGGTTCTGATACACCGATCTTGCAAAATATTGCCATTCGTATATTGAGCCAGCCATGCAATTCATCTGGTTGTGAGCTCAATTGGAGTATGTTTGAGCACATACACTCCAAGAAGCACAATAGATTGATAGTGGAGAGGATGAATGACTTGGTATATGTTCATTACAACCTTCGGCTCATATACAAGAAGCTTTTTGACCACAACAAAACCCCGATTAGTCTAGAGGAGGTTGATCCATAGTCTGAGTGGATCACTGAGGCTACAAATGCAGTCTTTAGTGACGAGGACCTTGATTGGGTGGACCAGGTAGAGAGAGAGGCCGAGGTTGTAGCCATGGCTAAGGAGGAGGCTAGAGCATGAGGATAGCTATTGTCGGTGAGAGTGGCATGGAGAGTCAGACACAGGCAGAGACTATGGCTGCAGCTGCAACATCATCCAGGACCCTTAGATGCCTTCGTAGGAAGGATGCTGGCTCCACTATGCCATAGGGCATAGAGTCATTGACTTATAACTATTGTTTTACTTTTGATATTTCATATTTGTATGAAACATTTGATGTCATGGATTTCATATTCCATGAGTTTTTTATACATTTGACTAATTTTATATATCTAAGTATGTTATTTCCTTCAGCAACGCAACTACAATTTGTGTACTTTATACTTATGTAATCGTTGTATACTTGTGCATGTGATAAAATTTGATTTTATTTGTGTTGTATTCAATAAAGGGTGCTTGAAACAAGTTTTAAATATTTAATAATCTCTAAATTTCTAGGTTTTTTTCAAAAAAAATTCATATTGCCGCGTCTGCACCACATATGAGTCCCGAGTCGCTGAGTTGCCCTTGCCGAGTCTAAGCCGCATTCGAGTCTCATTACTACTATGACAATTGCAAGAGTTTCAACCAACTTTCCTTTGAGTGCTTGTACGCATTCTCTGTTGTAGGGTCAAAGGAGAAATCATATTAGTAGTGCATTTTGACACTCCTATGAAAGTGTTTGGAGATCTCCATCACCTCATGCTAGCTACACTAGTTGGTCTTTGCCTCCTTTGAGGGGTCATCTCTCCTCAATTTATTCTAGGTGATGTGAATGGAGCCTTGAAGGAATATTCCAAATTTATATGTTTGACACTTGCAAATTGTTCTCCTTGTTAGATTGTGCAAGATAATGTTGGTTAAGAGCTACTTCCAAATGAGTAATGTCTTCTAACAAGAGCTTGGTGGGGATCCTCATTTTATCTAGGAATTATTGTTTAGGCGCTTACTTTATATCAAGGGTATATGAGGATGCATCTAAAGACACCTGCATTTCTCCTAGTACAACCTTACTCAAAATTAAGTAAATGAATAATTTATTTAGTTAATTTAGCCAACCTAACACATCCCATAACTAATTAATTAATTTAGAATTTAACTAGTCAATATCCCTCTCCAGATACTTGATAAATTTATTATTTAGTTATCTCATTTCCACCTCACATGGCTAAAATAATTAATATTTTTATTTATTTTTTTAGCTATTTCCCTCCATTTCTAAGAATAAGGGAGCCCCTAGATGCATTTTCCTTCAACATTCTCATGGTTGCAAAAAATTACTATTTTTAGTAAATGCAATATTAGCTTTTCATTGCCAATAGTGGCATGATATGATGGTTAAGTTGTTGTGGTGTTGTTCTTGCCATCAATGTTCAAATCCCATTGGGGTGTAATTGTTGAATGTTTAATTTGGGGATGAGGTCCCCCATTTGTAACTCACTAGTTCACACCTTCGGGTCAAAAGTGTTTACCCCTTAAAAAATATTAGCTTTCCATTAAAAAAAATGAATCATGAACCTTCATTATTTCCTTAATCCTAGAAAAAACTTCTCATTCATTCTCCATCATTGATCATCTAATGACTCCACCATTCACTTTCCCTCCTAAAAAAATATAAATTGACACACTATCCTATGCAAAACCATCATTCGATTTTATGCTAATTACATTTAGTCAAAATAGGAAACCTTTTGAGCAAAGAGCAACCACATTTAATCATTAGAGCAAATCTACTTGATGATTAAAATTATGGTCAATTTATTTTACATTTTTTGTTTGAATTACATTTGCATTCTCTATTTGAGGTTTTGGTACTTTAAAATAGGAAGCTTTTTATTTATATTTATTTTCTGTTTTAAATTATAGATTATCACTTACATTCTGGTGAATCTGATGGGGATTGTATCCCTTGTCCAAATCCACCATTTTTGTGTGTTTTGTATTGGTTTTTGATAACATTCTTGCAATTTCTTGCTTCTTTTGGGTGCTCTTAGTGGTCAAGTTTTTTCTAGGAGCTTCTTAGTGTAAAATAGATGCTACAATTGCATCTTGAGGGCCAAAGAAACAAATATTGATATATAATTTGCTATATTTTAGTTTTTTTTTTGCATTTTTAGGGTTGTGGCGAAGGTTTATTATTTGTATCGATCCATGAAATTGTATAGGTTATATGCCAAAAAATTCTCATTGGTGTCTTTATTTTTATTGAGATGCCTTTTTTTTGCAAATGGCAATCTTTGCAAGGTTCAATTCATAAATCAACAAAGGGTTTCATTTAAATATGCAATATTTTAAAGGCTTGGATGTAGGGTCATGTAAATCCATTGTTAAATCCATGTGTTTGTTAAATGTGGTGGTTTAAGGTTTTTTCAATTGTATGTTAAATCTTGTAAATATTTTGTTAAATTTGTAGGGAAAAGGGCTTGGGAAATCAAATGTTAACTTTGTGAAATCCATTCATTGGCTTATGTTTGTTGAAGTTTAAATCTATTTTTTGGCTTAAATCCATGGGATTAATTCCATTTAAATCATTTAGAATCATTTTCAAATTGTTTAAAGCCAATTAAATTTTCCTTAAAAACCTATTATATTCATGGGGCATGGTTGAATTTTGTCCAATGGTTTAAGTTGGATTTTAAAATTTGTGGGCAATTTTTTTATTATCAAAGCTATTGATCAATAAACGTACTACATGGTTAAATCATCAAATAAATCTATTTTGTTAAAATTTCCATTAAATTTTTAAAATTGTCTAGTTTGAGAATTCATGGTTTGTTAAATATTTCATTAATCCTATTGGATTTGTGAATTCTAGAACTTGTTAAAATATTCATTATGTGGGTTTGGTAAGCCATTTATGAAATTTTTTAATCACCTATATTGCCCATAGTTTGGTTATAGCAAATTTCTTGTTTATTCCAATGGTTTGTTGTCTATGCCTTAGATTTTACTTTGAATCCTTGCTTTGAATTTATGAATTTGTACTTTGCTTCTATTTTTTATTGTTAACTGCGCACTATGTTGGAATCCATGGGGGTTAAATTTTTGGTTAAGATATATCATGAGGTTACCTCATGGTCATATTGCCAACTAAGAGCTTTGTTCACCCATCTAGCCCCTAGTCTAGGAGGGCTTATAACCTAGCGACCAAGACCTTAAGAAAACCCAACACCCAATAAGATCACATGATGACTAGGAGCTAGATGACATGAGGCTTGATACTTTCCCTTTGCCTTTTTATTTTTTTAAAATATTGTATAGTTCATTCAAATAATATTTTTATTTTTACTTATATTTTTAAAATTTTACAAACATTAGAAAGCTATCTCAAAACTCTACATAGTGGATCAAGTATTTTCTTAGAATTTGTACCAAAAATAGGTATAGCCATTTGAAGATTTTCCTTTGTGTTTAAAAATTCATAAATTTTGCATATGTTATTTTTTAATAATTTAAAAAAATTATCAAAAAATTATAAGTAATATGTTGGTGACATTTAATTTTCTTTTGGATTGACTTATTTTCTATTTTGTGGCTAGCCTTTTGAATGCAACGATTCTCATGTGTCAATGATTTTTTATGCTTAAACTACTAATTTGGTGGTTTTATAGGATAATTTTGTAAAAGACATTGATTATAAAATTTTTCCATTTCCATATGCCTTCTCTTCTTTAAATATTATTTTCTCACATTAGAAATTAAGCTTAAAATTTACCTTCACGCTTAAATTTAGAATAAGTAATTTACTAGTGTCTTTTAATCCTGAAGTGATATTTTGAGTATGCTCTCCTCTTGTATTTTTGGGTGATCTTGAGGATAAGAAACAATAATCATCTTCCCAAGTTTATTTTTAGGAGTTCTACCTTGGATTTCATCACTAAGGGGATGAACTCAACTCTAGTGTCCTAGTGGAGTATAACTGAATCAAAAGACATACTTCTTAGAAGGAAACTTTATCATTTGGGCTAAGCCCCCAAGAAATTTATATCTTAGAGAAGTGAAAGAGAAGAGTGGGTTATCCTCTCCTCTAGGATTTTTGATATATTTTACTTTCATACACATGGATTAGGCCTCACATTCCATTGTGGTATATCAAGGATACCTCTAGAAATATTTGTGTAGCCTAGCTTAAGAACATCATATGTCCTTCCTTGTGGTGCATCAAATATCAGTTAGGCTTGAAAAGTTACCCACACCATACTTTTATAGTGGGGTGATAAAGCTAACTTTGTTCAAGACTTTATCCTCCAAGGAAATAGGTGCATAGGTGGTCCATGACCTTGCATTCCATAACTATCCATCACTTGATAAATAATATATCTTTAGGCCATGGGGATTGATACTTCTTGCTTTAATAAATCAGGTTGTTGTGTCTTGTTGATTGGATATTGTGAATAGTTAGTGCTTGTTTGTAAATCTTCAAACTAAAGTTATTCAAGCCCAATTTTTAAAAATATCAAGGGTAGATTTTGAAATAAAAGTTTGAAAATAAGATTAGGACAACCATCATCCACACCTTAGTCCAACCTTAGATCGAAAAACCATTTCTCCTTGTCTTATTCCAACATCATAAGTCCTTTTTCTTATTCCAACATCATAAGTCCTTTATCCATAGTTAAAATGAATACATCCACATTCAAACCTATAGTTAATTTCCCAAACTCATAGTCCATTAATCAAATCCATACTTACACCTTAGTCTTCATCCATAGTCCATATTCACTATCATTCAAGACTCCCATTCTAACCATATAGACCTTACATTTCAACCCCTAGTCAATTTCAGAAACCTTAATCCTTGTCCATATTCCATATCCTTTGTCCACCATCCATAACACTTACCCATTATCCTTTCCACAATAATCCTCATCTACCATCCTCACATTGGTCCAAGCCTTAGGAAATTTTTCCTCAATCCCTCCATCCATTATAAACATTAGTCCATCCATTATTCCATCCAAATCAAACCTAAAACCACATAAAAATATAGTTGATCACTTTTAAAACATCAAATCCAAATCTCTTAGATAATTTAATTCATACCAATCATAATAAAATATTTTAACCTTTAGGAATTGGTCATACTTGTTGGTGATATGAGTTGTAGGTCCCAAATCCCTAAGATGGGATAGTATCCCAAGTGCTAGGGGTCTCAAACTTGGAAATAATACAACAAAAACTAAGATTAGATTAGGAAATTGAGAACCAATTGTTGAGGTTTTTAGGACCTCCTTCATTTTTGGTTCTATTAAACCAAGGGGGTTTTTCCTAAGATGTTGTGATAAATATCACCACATAAACTAAAAAAATTACCTTAAGAAATACCATGTTTGTTGCATAATGCACCTTTATTTTGATTGTCACTTCATACCTATATCCTAGTTTGAGAAAATCAAGGTTAATAAACTTATTAAAATATGGAGGATGCCCCTAGTCGAGCTTATAAATCCCAATCAAAACTTATGGGCCATACCCACTTGAGTGGGCTTGTTAATGTGACTTACGTGTTTGATTGTTTAGATCTCCATCTCCACTTGAAACTAAAGGGGATATATCCATTCAAAATTGGGCCATAGGAAATTATATTTTTCATTATATCTTTATGTATCTCTAATCTTTGAACAAATTACAAAAACTCAAAACATTCCAAAACAAAGAAAAAATCAAAGGTAAAATACCAAAGTATAATAAAGTAGAAAATAATCAAATAAATAGATCTAAAATAGATCTTTTATTGACATTATTTCATTTTCCTTGATAATATTTGAGGAGTGGAAATTTTTTTGTATCTTTTCATATCATTATCAAAGTCTATCAATGTTCAAATTGGATCTCCTATATCATTTGTGGATAAACTAGATGGAGAACTTCAAAGCTACTCTTGACTTGGAAATCTCCACTCATTATCAAGTTTTCTTGGATTCACAAGTCTAGTTCAAGTACACTTTATCAATTGATATCAATCTTCATCATCTTGATTGGACTCACAAGTCTAGTTCAAGTAGGAATCTATCATTATAAGTCAATACTATTATCATTATTGGAGATCTAACTTAACTTTGATCTATTTTGGTTTTGGGCAACAAACATCAAAATTGTTGAAAGAAATTTGATTTTATCTAATTCTATTGCATATGCCAATCACAATGTCTCAATATAAGAAAATCATGGAATCCCATCAAGATGAGTAAAATATTCCAACAAACATGGGTTTTGGTCAATATGAGCAAGGAACAACTTTAAACCCATCTAATTTCTATAGAGATCCTTCATGGATACCTTATGTGGAGGATGAAGTTGTAAATTGATGATCCAGAGGATTTTTGTTAAATTTTGAAGTTCCTCATTTTTCTCCAGAAACATCTTCATTAGAAATTATTTTTTAATTATGACTCCAATGCAACTCGAACGGAGTCAATTGGAGCTACGGTGCTCGAGATACACTCAATCAAACCTTCAGTCAACTCAGAGACCCAGGTTAGAAAAAAGGTCAAAAATCAAAGTGGTCAAAAGTGGTCAAGACTGGTGTAAGTGCGAAGAGCTCGTCATAAGCTTTCCTATGACGTTTGTTTCATCAAAATTGGAGTTCGTTTGTCCAAGTTACGAGCAGTCAAAGTTAGCCAATCATGTATGGACATGTGGCAGTCCAGTCAATGCCACATCATCAGTTCAGTCAACGGACACATCACTCCGAAGTCTTTGACTGGCGAATGAAATTTTGATATGGCATCATCTCACCCCTCCAAGTGGTAGGCCATTATTGACAAAAGGTGGCATATTATTTTTATAAAAAATAATATAATAATAAAATATAATAAAATATATAAAACAAATAAAAAATAATTAAAAAATGTCACATTCTTTTAAAAAACATGGGCCCTCCTATATTAAAGAATCTCCACCTATCTTAAATCCCATATTAAAGCCACCCCATAGTAAAGCCATGAGTTTTGTTTTAAAAACTTTCTATGTTATT
>VDFB02053258.1:0-10029 GCA_007258455.2 Sequoia sempervirens | reverse complement strand
GCTACCTCTAAAGCTAATCAGGGAGTGTGAGGTGATTAAGGTGCCAGACCAACGTGAGGAGGATACCAGGGTCACCCATCCGGACTATGAAGTAGTGAAGAGCACACCGATGCCACCAATAGATTGGGCCGAACCAGAGATTGTGGATCTAGACACTCTGTCTATTCCAATCATGGCATTCACTAGGGCATGGGTGGATGAGCATGTTAACAGGTTAAGGAGAAGGTCAGTCGCCCTTACGTATGACCTCATGGGTGATAGAAGGCCGCCGGTGGTAGCAAAGAGGAAGAAGCAACTCACACGAGGTCCAGAATCAAAAAGGAGGGAGCCCATTCAGCCAGAGTTGCAGGGGTCGGAGGATACAACGTCCACTCAGCTGGTATCTCATTCTTCCAGTAGGCGTGAAGTTTCATTGTTTGCTAGTCAGAGAGCTCCAAGAAATGAGGAGCCGGAAGTTGGAGAAGTTAACCAGCCAATGCTGAAAGAAGTCGATACTCAGAGTGTGAATGATCTTGAAGTTGCCGGTAGGCGGGATGAAGGGGAAGAATCAGACATGGAAGCCCACTTTGACTTTTCCTTCGGAGAAGAAGATGCTGGGACTCATGAGGGGAGTGATCAAGAGGTCGAGATAATTGAGCCTCCAACAAATACTGCTCGGGAAGAAGTTCGAGAAGTGGAAGCAACTGAGGAGCAGCCCCTGATTATTTATGATATTCAACGAAATTGGCTTTCACAGGCAATCAGAAGGGACCAAGATGATGACGCCGACCTAGCACTTGAAATGGAAGAACTCTTAAACAGAACAAGCAAGTCGCTTAAGCGGAAGAGGGCAAGGAAATATACAAGGATGGAAACCAATGAGGCCGGTTCTCGCAGCCTTCATATCGCTATCCCAAGGGAAGATCATGATTTGAGTGATGCAATGCCGGAGAAGTACACAATCACCACAGTTGAGTTGGGACATCCTTCTAGAGCGCAGGTGGTGGAAGAAGCTGAAAGTTCGTTTCAGGCATTGAAGGATAGGCTGGTGAAGAAGGAAGGAAAATACAAAAGGTTGAAGAAAGAGCACAGAGCGTTGATTGAGTATGTGCAAAATCTCGCACGTCCTGTTGCTCAAGGTAATCCAGCGGCAGAGCTTCCACCAGAGTTGCCACGAGAGCCGATTAGCGGCCTTGAAGAAGTGAAGAGGGCTATACGAAAAGGAGATAAGTGGGTGAGTGGTGTTCGCATTGAAGCAGAAAAGTTCATGGCAGATCTTGCCTCAGCATTTCAAAATGCCTCTAGTATTCTTTCACGCTTGGATGATGTTGAGCAAGCTTGGGGAGATACCCACATCTTTCAAGACAAAACTATCCCACGTCTTGCTGTTTTGATGCGTGTTCCCACGCAAACTTTGGTGAATGAAGGGGTAATTCAAGCAGGTGATAGGTATGATTTCCGTGGGTGGCATTCAGTAGCGTTCATGGGGAAGAGTTTCTTTGACACTGCAGCAATGGAGTCCTCCAGGATCAGGAAGGCTATGAGGAATATTCGTGAAAGTATTCTCAATACTTTGGAGTCAGTATTCGCAAGAAGGCTTACACATGAGGAGGTAGATGCAGAAGGACTAAGGGCAAGATTGCAGCCATTCTTTACGGAGACGAGGACATTTTCCCAGTTGGATTTTGAAAACATCTCCACGTTTTCAACAATCATTCAGAGCACGCAAGATTCTATGGAGACTTGGGAAAAATCTTGTGAGAAGCACGAGCAAATGGTAGCCATCTTGGAGTATCAGCTGAATCTCACTCCATCAATTTCTGAAGAAGAGGTCGACGCAGTGCTGGCGCGATTCATGGCATACGCGGTCCGAGAGAAGAGCAAAGGAATCCGGGTCATGGACGAGAATCTTCTAGAAGGTTAGTGGGCATTAATTGCTCATACTGGTCAAAGGAGGAATCTGCTATTTTTAGGAGCATTTATGACGCCACTCCTCCACCTTCTGGCGGTTTTTAGGGCAAAAGCTTGTCTAGGGCTGAGGTGGCTCGATCTGAGCCCTCCATTGTAATTCGATCTGGGCCGTCGGTTGAAACAGACCAGCTATATAAGGGGGAGTCCCCCTCATTTGTACTCTAGTAGTCATAGAATCAGAGAGTAGAGAGCAATTAGTGAAGCAAAATAGAGAGTAGAAGCTTTTAAGTTAGAGTAGTTTCTCATTTGCATTGTTGAAGAAGGGGAATTCTCCCTTTGAGAATTTTGTAAGAGATTGTCACAAAAGGCTATTCTTAATAAAGCATTTCATTGATGGTGAATTCCAACTTTGTTTCGAATAGTTCGTGAGGTTTCTTATTCCTTTGACTTCAATTAGGAACTTAATTTCATGCTTGTAGTTAGATATGGATGTTTATGCTTGATATAAGTGAATTTCTTTTATCCATACCACTAACGTTCTTACTGATGGTAAGCACGTCTTGCGTGGTCAACTGGACTTTTTGTACTTAACTTCGATCGAGGTTCATAAGTAGTTATGCATCGTTGTGATGGTAGCTGCACTATTGAATCGTGATTTGCACATCATTTTCATCCTTTGAAGATTGCACTTACTTTGTTGACGCTGTCCAACAGGAGGCTAAACAATGTTTGTCGAAATTCATTTAGGTTGAGCGTAACACCCATTTGCATTTAGGTTAGAATTTAGAATTTAGAAATCTCTACAGCCATTCAAAATTCCGCATAATCTTGGTTAGTTTTAGGACACTTGCATGCTAAAGCCAAATCATTCGCGCAAAATCCCCTTTAAAAGCATATATTGGTTGTTATTGCACGCATTCTGAACAATTACGTAAGTCCCCTCGTGAGAACACAGCATATACACATCAACCAAACTGGGTCTATTCGCAATTCAAGAACCTTGGAGTTGAAAGCGTGATCTTACTTGCAATCTTAGCACGCTGAATACTTTGTTCAAGAGAGAATAGAGTGTCCATTTGGGAAACTTTGTTCTGTGTTGGTGCGGTCTCAACAACCACGTCCAACCTGCTTGACACCCTATTCTCTCTTGAACAAAGTTTCCAACACGCTAAGATTGCGAGATAGTTCGTGTGTTCAACTCCAAGGTTCTTTTAGTGCGAATAGTCTCAGTTGGCTTGATGTGATTTGCTGGTATTTCAAGGGGACTTATGGAATTGTTCAACAGCCAAGGAAGGGGTTTTCACAGCTCGACAGATTTATCAATGAAGCATAGATTTCCTATTCTAACCAGAAAGTACTGAATTTAAATGGGTTGCAGGGTTTAGAGAGTCTAAATCTATTCTAAGTGCGGGATATGGAGCTCAACTTCAGCAAACTTCAACCAAGCTCTACTTTGCCTCACTTCAGACAGCCTCCACAGAACCAGTGCAATCTTCAAAGGAGTAGTTCAAGGTGTTCATATCATAATTCAACGCGAAGACACCGTCACAACGATGCATACCAATGTGTGAATCATAAATGAAGTTAAGTCCGCGATGTTCCAGTTGACCATGCAAGGCGAACTCACCATCAGCGAGCCCACTAGTGGTATGGATAGACGAAGTTTGCTCAAATTGAAGACCACATTCCACAACTAACATCTACTTGCATGGAATGAAAATTGTACTACTTTGAACTATTTTATGCTACCATTTGAATCGGAAGGACGAAGAAACCTTGCTAGCTACTCACAACAAAGACGAAATTCACCATCAATGAAAAACTCTTTCATTGAGAGAGTGTTCACAACAATTTCTTACAAAGTTTTCAAAGGGAAAACTTTCCTTCTTCTTCAAACTACACTATCAATCTATACTAAGTTACTTCTAAGTTGTCCCTCTACTCTATGTCTATTCTAATCTTCTCTACTGTCTACTGAGATACAAATGAGGGGGACTCCCCTTTTTATAGTTGGCCAAGTCCAATGGACGGCTCAAATTACAATCGGTTGGATCGCCCAGATTGTGCCACCTCAGCCCTAAACAAGATTCGCCCTAAAAACCGCCACAAAGGAGAGTGGGGGAATAAATAATCCATTAATTTCCATCATCCTTCTAGAAGATCCCGTTTGAAGACGCGTTCACACTATTCTCGATCTTCTTTCTTGATGTTTCTCTTCAACTTCTTCTTTGTCACTTGAGTCTCAACACTTAGCCATTTTCTTGCAACTTTCTCCCTTCGAGATTGAAACTCGTAACTTTATCTTCCTCCGAAGGTTGTAATATCATCGTGCTTCACCACTTCAAGTCATCGTGCTCTGGCTTCAACATTTCTCCTGCAAAACAAGCAAGGAGAAGAGCATTAGAACACTTCATAATATAAATCCATTTTACTTACCTGGTTTTCACATTCTAACTTCCAAGCATTCATTGTCTTCACTAGCCAACTTCATCCTTCTGCATGATTCTTCATGCCTTATCCAAATTTCAACTCCCCATCTTGTATTCTGCCTGGCGCACTTCACTCTGATATGTCATTCAACTCTGGATCGAGCAAAATGTTTTCATTAGGAATTTGATCAAAAATCATCTAGGCGATCATTTTCAAATTCATCCACCAAGGCATTTTTAACACATCTTATCCCTTGCCTTAGAATTTTTTTTAAATTTCCCCTTAAGAAAATTCATCAATCCTGTGCCCATCAAAAATATCCATCCCAAAGGCCTCGACGAACTGTGGAAGACCTTAAAATCAACTCCTCATCGAAGATCTTCAATACCCAGAAGAGAATTTTCTTCAGAATTTGTCAAACTCATGGGTATACAACGAACGGGTTCATTTGATTTTTGAATTTTCCACCTTGGAAAAAATAACTTTTAGCAAATTTATTCAAGCTCCTCACCTCTGTGAGTATTTTGTTGCTCTGACTTGAAAATTCTTATTGTTCACGCACTGCCAACATTTTCTGACTTCATCACTGGCAATTTCCTTCGGACTTCAGGAAAATTCATCACCTCATCAGACTTAGGCGTTTTTCCCAAGGAAGAAAATATTTTGCCTTGGAAAATTTGAATCACTTAGCATTTTTGAAATTTTTGCCTTAGAAAATTTTTACTCAACTTCAATCACCTTGCCTGTGGTGAGGAAAATTTTATTTTGCTTCACTTGGAAAATTTTCCTTGAAGGCACATATCACGCCTAACATGTTTTGTTCATATTTCCATCACCTTGTATTTTACTTCATACTTCCATGAAGGATGGGCCCATTTTCCTTGTCATAGAGAACATTCTCAACGCCTTAGTATATTTTAATCTCCCCTTCCAACGCCTAGCAACACTCCCTCTTACTTTATCCTTTGGCGCATTTGGCACTCTATGAGGAATATTCAATCTTCAACGCCTAACATATTATATTCATCCACCTTTTACACTTTACCTTAGGCGCATATCTCACTTCAAGGGGAATATTAACCATGCCTAGCAATATCACCCATCACCTGGCATTTTCAACGCCTAGCAACACTTTGTTTTACCCCTCCAACGCCTTTAGTAATTTCATTCCACACTTCATGCACTTGGGCGCACTTCTCATGCATGCAGGATGAAACTTGTAACGCCTCCAACAAGTGACTCTTGGGCTTCTCCATTTTTGTCTTCACATGGCCCCATTTGGGCGCATTTTTCCTATGTAGGAGGATGAAAATATTTGACCCCTTTGACTCACTGTCTTTAGGCGCATTTCAGCTCGCTAGAAGATGGAATCTTCTTCAACGCCTTAGCTTTTTGTCCTTACATGCCCTGATTTGGGCGCATTTTTCATAGGGAGAAGGATAAAAGATGTTGACTCTTTTGACTTTCTTGCACTTTGGGCGCATTTCACCCCTTGAGGAGGACGAAACCTAGCACTTAGAAAAAATTTTAAATATCTTGCACCAACTTTTTTTTGGGCGCATTTGAGCATGAGAGGAGGATAAGCATTTCACACTTAGAAAAAATTTCAACTTTCTTTTTTCAAGGTGGGCGCATTTTAACATGGGAGGTGGCTGAAACTTAACACTTAGAAAATTTTCAAATCAACTCCTCAAGGATGGCGCATTTGGAGGTGGCAGGTGGATTTCTCAATGCCTTAGAAAAAATTTCAAACACCTGAAGGCAAGCTGGGCGCATTTTCAAGGTGGTGAAGGATAAAGCTCCAGACTTAGCTATTTCTCTCGATGCCTTCTATAGCTGTGCCTTGCTATTTATAGTAAGTCTCTTGATCTCGAAAGCTCGGAATGATTTGAAATTTTGAACGTTGGATCTTTACGACTTCAACAATCTGTCGACACTGCCATTCTGAGTTGACCTGCTAAAAATAGCATATTTTGGGAAGTGTTTTGCTATTTATAGTAACCTCTCGTTTCTAGTACCTCCACAGCTCCGATTAACTTGAAATTTGGATGAGGCGCTCCTCACCACGTGACCTTACTGTTGACATCGGCGCATGCAACTGACTTGCTATTTTTAGCCTGTTTCCAAAATGACTTACTATAAATAGTAAATGCTCCGTTTGACTTCAAATTTTGCTAGCAGATAGCTTGAAGGATGCTGATCGCGGTGGTTTACACCGGTTTTCGAAAATTCTGACTTTTTACCCCTCTTTTCAGGCCCCGAAGCTGGAAACCCTAATTTGTTCTGCATGCGTATCAAATGATCTCTGTTTGTTCTCGTTTCTGCTGCATTGCGATCAGCTCATGATTCTGAAGTGCTGGGAGGCGGTTGCCAAGATGCATCTGCTAAAAATAGTAAGTTCCTTACTGAGTGGTTATCTCCTTTTGCATGTCACATCACTGCGTAGCTCTCGAAAAACCCACCAGGAATCATCTGACATGCAAAAGAAACCCTGACATGCAAACCCTAAAAATAGCCTCGGAAGGCTGAACTCCGAAAGTTGTCTCGTTTTGCATGTCACACCATTGCGAAGGTCTCGAAAAACCCAGAAGGAATATGCCAACATGCAAAGAAAAACTCTGCATCTGAGCCCTGAAATTTGTCCCGGAAGCTGGACTGCTAAAAATAGAAAGTTGTCTATTTCAGCTCAAATTTTGCGCGTGAGCAGCCTGATGTGCTCTGAATGCTATGTGACTGTCGGAATCTCAAAAATGTTGATAGATTGCCTGCAATTGCACACTTACTAAAAATAGTAAGTACTCGGAATTTGATGAAAACTTGCTGAGAGCTTGCTGGAAACACACTGACAACAGTGTTAGTCTTTATTTGCAATTTATTCACTTCACTCGACCCTAAATATGCAAGGAAGCTCAAAACCCTAATTTCAGACTTGGCCGAATTTCACTCGTTTAAGTTCAAAGACAGGAACGTCCCCGGAAAGCAGAACTCAGAAAAGAGATAGACAGAGAGGGAAAGACAACAGCAAAAACAAACCAAAATCAAGCCAAAATTTCGAAACGAAGCGAAAATTAGGGGGTCCCCATTTGCAATGGGGCGATGTGTGAAAAAGGTCACAACAAGGCTCAGAATGGCAGTGTCAACAGGCTGACAAGGTCATGAAGGTCCAGTGTTCAAAATTTCAAATCATTCTGAGCTTCTGAGATATGAAAATCAAAGGACTTACTATTTATAGTAAGGCATGGAGAAGCTGGAGAATACTAGAAAGTTTTCTAAGTGTTAAGTTTCATTCTCCACCACCCTCCATTTGCGCCCTCCTCACAAGCAAAATGCTAGAAAGTTTTCTAAGTAAGAAGTTTCATCCTCCACCACCCTCCATTTGCACCCATACTTCAAGAGGAAGGTCGAAGATTCAAAAGAAGTCAAAATTTTCATCCACCTCCCATGCTAAAATGCACCCATCCTTCACATCATAAGATATGCGCCCAAGATTAGCAAAGAGGAAAAGTCAAAGCAAGGGCATTGGGAGTTTCATCCTCCATACATGCTAAAATGCACCCAAATGAGGGCATGTGAGGACAAAAAGAAAGAAGCTCAAGGGTCACATAAGTGTTTCATCCTTCATGACACCAAATATGCGCCCATCCTTCACCATGGAGAGAATGCGCCAGGAGGAAGTCAAAGGTCAAAGATGGCATTAGAAACTCGTCCTCCTCTACATGCAATATGCGCCCATCTTCTTGAGCATGTAAAATGCGCCCATAAGGTTGATGGATTTAAAAGAAAATCAAGGCGTTGAGAGTGAAGTGAATAATGCTAGGAGTTAAGAATTAAGAATGTTCTCCCTGACATATAAAGTGCGCCCAACAAGGTAAAATTAAAAGATAAATGTTGCCTAGGCATTGGAAAGAATATCCTATTACAAGTGAGAAATGCGCCCAAGGGGGAGTTGAATATACTAGGCGTTGACATTTAAAATGTCCTCTTCAAACATAAAATGCGCCTAAGGTGATGAAGATAACTACAGAGGGCGTTGGAATTTAAAAAGAAATATATCCTTCATGAAGTGTGATATGCACCTAAAGTAAAGTGTAAAGGTGGTGAAATAAAGTTGATAAGTGAAACAAGTATGCTAGGTGTTGAAATTAAATTGTTCTCCATGGTATATAATGTGCTAAGCCTATAAGGTGATGAAGATGAATATGTTGGGCGTTGAGAAAGGAAAATATTTTCTTCATGACATACAAGATACACTCGAGGCATTTTAAATAAAAATTTTCTAAGTGAGTTGAAGCAAAAATTTCTTCACCACTGGCAGAGTGATTGAAGATGAATTTAAAATTTTTCTAAGGCACAATATTTTCTTCCTTAAGAAAATCACGCCTAGACTTGGAGATGTAAAATTTTCCTGAAGAGTGAATAAATTGCTAATGAATGAAGTCAGGGGATGATGGCATTGCATGATTGATAATTTTTTTTTGTTCAAGTCAGAGCAACGAAGTGCTCATAGAGATGTGAAGAATGGATTAAAATTATTGAAAATTATTTTTCTAAGGTTCAAAATTCAAGAAAATTAAATGAACCCGTTCGTTGTATACCCATGAGTTTGACAAGTTCTGAATAAAATTTTCTTCTGGGTATCGAAGATCTTCGATGAGGAATTGATTTCCATGTCTTCTACACTTCACCAAGGCCTTTAGGGTGAAGAATTTAATCGGTGCTCGAATAATGAATTTTCCTAAGGGGAAAATTTAAAATTTTCTAAGGCAAATTGAATAAGAGGTGTTTTCAAAATAAAATTTTCCTGTTCACAATTTACGAGTTTCCTATATAATTTCGGGATTAAATTCCTTCACTGCAAATGAATTTTCAAAGGCCAGAGGTGATTTTAAATTCTAAATTTGCATGGAAAACCCTACCGTGAGTAAAAAATTGTTTAAAAGTGGATTTAAAAATAAGCATTTTCAAAAGTGAATTCAAAAATACGCCAGTCAAAGTTGAAATTTCTAGAAGATCAAGATTCTAGGCGTCGAAAGACAAGTGTTGAAAATGCCAGAGGAGGGAAAATTCAAATTCTTGCTGACAAGTAGTGGAGATTTAATGTACTGGCTAAACTTAGCCTCCTTCTAGAATTCGAATTCCCTCTATGAGCTGAAGATTCATTCATTCTTTTCACAGTTGAAGAAATTCGATTTGCTCTAAGTTTGATGTTGTAGTGAGTTGTTGAGGCTGAAGTGTTGAAGAAGTTCGAAATTTTGCTGAAGCTAAAGGTTGCTAAAGAAGTACGATTTGAAGAAGACTGCTAAAGCTGAAGCTTGAAATGATCACATTGCTGAAGCTGAATGTTATTGAGGAAGTGCGCACTTGCTAAGTTACTTGAGATTGCTGAAGTTCGAATTTAAGTTGCTGATTGAAGTTGGGCGATTTTCTCAAGTATTGAAGTTGCTATAGCCAGCTTAGAAAATTTGCTAAGTCAAAGTTGTTGAGACTTTCTAAGTGATTGATAGTTCGAAATCTGTTGAAGGAGAAGTGAGGTTTGCAAATGAGAAATAATATTGCAACTTCTTGAAGTCGACTGGCAGCCCTGCAAAACATTTTATTTATTTTTCTAAGATAATTTGCTGATGGATGTTTATTGTTTTGTAGATGGCTGAAGTAAGAACAACTGGCAAGGACAACAATGGTGCATCCAAGCAAGCTATTATCAAGAAG
>VDFB02053257.1:0-13969 GCA_007258455.2 Sequoia sempervirens | reverse complement strand
AATATTCCCCATTAATTTTTTCCCAAAATTAACATTCAAATCAACAACCAAACACTGATTAGCATTAGCTCCAAAATGCAAACCAGCAAAGAAGATAAATCTAACCAAGAATGTTCACCAAGATCCCAATGTGGGCGAGGTGATAGCATATGGTTAGAGGATCATTAGGCATAAATAGAGCTGAAAGTACAATTCATCTGCTGGTGCAGGCATCCACAAGCGGTGGGAAAACTCCACTTATTCAGTGGGTGAGTTTACAACAATTATTAGGTGGCAAGCCAGCCTTTAAATCCACTCTTCCACTTATTAACGTGGGAGGAATACTGTCCACACAACCACTTATAATGTGGGGGGGGGAATTACAAACAAGATATATGTTTATTCTAAAACTCAACCACTCAATTGTGGGAGTGTAAAACAGATATAAAATTGCAGCAAGTAAAGGAAGAGCTGTTAGTACTACTAACTAGCTTTACAAAGAATAAGAACAGCAGCAAATAGAATAGATAAGCTTCTAGAATGTTTTTTATTCACACTGGCGGTAAACCATTCAGGGGTACTTAATGTGAGAAATAGAAAATAATTGCAGCAATAAAGGACTGGAACAGTACTACTGTTTACAGTCTTACAATATAGAAAGAGAGCTGCAAATTACATCAATATTACAATGTTTTCAAAGCACCAAGATACTGAATGATTCCATGATTAATAGTAGCAATTATTGATGAAGAAAGGACTGAAAATTCAAACTGAAACAAGTCTGATATAAATTTGCAATTCTGGAAATGAATAACCAGCAACTATAAGAATTAATTAAATGCTCATAACTTCACCAAAATACCTCCGAATGGCGTGAAACGAAGTGCAATGAACCTTTGGAGGATAGGCGGCCATGACAAGATGAAGAAACAGCCTCAAAAGTCATCCATTAATTTATGGCACAATTCTCAATGCTCTACAGATGGTACGGCTCTTGAAAAGGGCGATTTAGCAATAAAAAATCAAAGACTTGGAAATAAATTCCAATCTCTTGTGGAAGGGGTCGCGTTGGGTCTAGAACCACTTTGCAAACATACCCAGAATGATAATTTAATTTGCTCAAAAAGCTGTCAACAAAAAACACTTTCAGCCATGATAAACCAGCAACATAAAAATTGGAAATATCTCACCAAAACTCCACAATAATGCTCAATATGTACTTCTGGATGAAGCACACTCTCAGTCCACCACCTAGGGAACCATAGTTTCAGGCCCGAAGAGTGGAGTAGATTTGCTAAGCTAACCCTTAGCCGGATTCTGGATTTCAAACCAGCAGCATAACGTTATATTTTTCCCAAAGATAATCAGCTCTTCAAACAGCAGCAATATATAAGCTTCAATTGGCAAATGAAGCAACAAGAGCCTCTTCAAATTCCAAGAAGTTGAATCACTTCAACTTCCAAAAGGAATGCCACTTTAAGCATTTCACTTTTTGAAATAATAAAATATTAATCAACCTCTTTTAGGCATCCAACTTCACTTTGCAACAATAAAGCATTTAATAATTCATTAAATGCACCATTGACCCCTTAATGACCCCTTTTTAAAAACAACATGAAGTGATCATTCTTAGGCGTGGGGGTACAACTGAGAAACATAAAAATGACTAAGTTTAAAACTTAATCCATGGAGATAACCAAAGCCAAACATGAAACTCCAAGGATAGTAAAAAATGACTTTGAGTTGAATTTACCATGATGCTATCGCTAAATTAGACTTACTAAAAATAGCTAAATCGCTATAAATAGTAAGTCTACATCAAACAAATGTATGCCAAACCAACATTGAACTGTAAGAAAGGATTGAACTGTCATAGATGATATCACAACAGATAGACTTGCTAAAAATAGTGAACTGCTATAAATAGTAAGTCTGCACAACAACTTCAGAACGCCAACTGAGCAGTATCTGAAAGAGGAAACCCTAATTTTCCACCTCAGCTTAGCCTACGGATTTTCGAAAATAGGCTAAATCCAAATGAAGAGTGTAGGGCCAAAATGGGGACATTACACAATCATATAAGAATAATGTGAGGAACATACAATACAATCTTCGACCGCCACTGACCCTCACAGTCATCCGCAAGTTGAGACGAGACCATGGCCCAGGCGATTTCCGCCCAACCACGAAGCTTATGCTTCTCTGAAATTCTTCCTAACACGAAAAATACCCGACCCTGCACGGAGTACCTAGCAACTTGGAAATAAAAAGCAGGAGGGAATCCTAGTGCAAGCCTGATGTATATACATGCATTTCTAATGTTAACATGCAATGTTCCACAAATAGGATATGGTAGAGAAATATATAAATAATTTTGCTAGGTAAATTTCATCTATTTCAATGTACACATGGCTTTGGCCAAAGCACTAAAAGCATCATGTAGATCCTAAAAAGAGGATTGACTTCTGTTAGCCCATATTCAGCACCCTATCCCAGAAGATAAACCCAATCACACATAACAAACAATAATAGGCATAATTTTCACAAAATAAATGAATATTTCCTCTTTTCTTTCATGCGAATGTTCAGTTGTACAACTTTCATTGTTTCAACTATTCATGCATAATAACAGTAAAATAAATCATTGACATGCAATTCAGACACCCCCCCTGCCCCCTCTCAGTATTTTCTGTGTGCTCTTCAGTCCTATAGTGTGCCTGAAATGTGGAGTCATGGGGTGCATTCTGACGACAAGATTCATACCAGTTTCCGCTGCAATCAGGGATAACTAAAAGTCTAAAAGTATCTAGGTCCTATGGGTATGTTTGGATGCTGAAGGAGGGACCACATGGAAAAATCTTTTGGAATCTGCTTGGTGTGCCAACAGTTCTTGAAAAAAATGGATTCAAGTTTTTATAACTTAACATCTTTTTGAAATTTTGCAGGAAAAACTTTTATTGGGCACTAGTGTTAACGAAGACTAATGTGGAGTCATGGGGTGCATTCTGTTGACAAGATTCGTCCCAGTTTCCGCTGCAATCAGGGATAACTAAAAGTATCTAGGTCCTATGGGCATGTTTGGATGCTGCAGAAGGGAGCACATGGAAAAATCTTTTGGAATCTGCTTGGTGTGCCAGCACTTCTTGAAAAAAATGGATTCAAGTTTGTATAACTTAATAACATCTTTTTGAAATTTTGCAGTAAAAACTTTTATTGAGCACTAGTGTGAACTAAGACTAATGTGGAGTCATGGGGTGCATTCTGTTGACAAGATTCATCCCAGTTTCTGCTGCAATCAGGGATAACTAAGAGTATATAGGTCCTATGGGTATGTTTGGATGCTGCAGGAGGGAGCACATGGAAAAATCTTTTGGAATCTGCTTGGTGTGCCAATACTTATTGAAAAAAATGGATTCAAGTTTGTAAACTTAATAACATCTTTTTTGAAATTTTGCAGGAAAAACTTTTATTGAACACTAGTGTTAACTAGGACTAATTTTTTTTTTTTTAAAACATATTGAGTACAAATTAACAAGTCTCATATAAATTATAGTGCAATGTGCCAATAAAGGAAAAACCTGCACATTGCACATCTGTGCGGAATTACTTTTCTGTGGTATTGACCTATGGAAGAATGTTTGAAATAGAAATGATAATTAATTGAGGGTATCTGTTTTTCTTTGGTTAATTAGTTAATTGAGGTTTTAATTGGGGGCCTCACCTTTGAGAAATAATAACAATGACCGCAATAAAACTAAATAAAAGAAAATTATCTAACACTCAAGCCAACCAGACCTACCTTTTTATGAGATCTCAGAACCATCTTAGAGGAAGCTGGCTGTTTTGAAAAAGATTTTCTGTAAGATACAGTACTCCAACTGCACTCATCTAAGGCCCCAACAATGGGCTTTGAACTCACAATTTTTTGTCCATCCAAAGAAGCTGAACACCACCCCTCATTCTGAGAGGCAAGAAAATGAGGGGATGCAGGTTTAGCAGCTGAACATGTGAAATAACCCCTGTGGTTATCTAAAACTGATTTTTGTGTTTCCTTTAATTTTCTGATTTTTTCCTGATATTTTCAGTTTGTTTGATGTTCCTCTTTATCATACTCAGAGCATTGACATAGTAGATAAGATGGTTCACAATAAACTATCATATACAACATCTGGTTACATCACTGGTTTTTGCAATATAAAGAACAGCAGTACCAAAATGATTTATAACTGAAGATACAGTGATTGGAAGAGACTTGTAATATCTTTCTATAAACCACACACACTTCATAGCAGGGCCTTACATTACATAACAACATCAATGAGACTGCAACAGCAGATAATACACTAATTTCTGAGCATTGGCAAGACTGGTTACAAGGTATAATGTTTCAGATTTTGAACAGAAAAAATGAGACTCAGACTTATGCAACCCTTACACACAGTTAAGCTAGAGATATGCTCAGATTACACACAGCAGTACACCTTGTTCTAACTTCTGATTACACCCAAAACCGTCGCTGATACAAATACAATTTCTGAGTGTTAATGATATGAGAGACCACAAAAATAAAGTATCTCAGTCCTGGGATATTGACGCCAAAGCAAGGAAGGACTTAGTAATCTCCAGATGATTGAGGGCTCTCCAAGAACCGTGTGCCTACCTGTTAATGAATGGTAGCTTAGATCAGATATAAACGATGATTGCTATAAGCATCATCATCGTTTATATAAGACCTAATACTTTTCATGCTTAATATTTCTGGAAATAAGTAAACAAACGAATTTTATAAAGCATGTATAAAAATCGTATATATCTAAATGATATTCTGAAATTGCATTGATTAAATTCGGGAGTATTATAACACATCTGCCATGCGTAAGGGTGTGTCTATTTGTTAAATTGAATAAACATTAGTTGAGAGAAGAACCCGCGCTCTAAAGAACACGTCTCTTGAGTAGACGTGCCTCCACGTGTGGAGACACGTCTTCTCAAGAGACGCATCTCTTGGAGGCGAGTCTCCTATCATATATAAGATGCTTCCAATCCAACATACACATCGTAACCATATCGTTCGTGATTCGCATGACCTGCAATAATAGAAGTCTCTTTAAAATCGCTTTTTGTCTTAGGAAATTTGGCCGAATCAATTTAGTTTGACTCTTAGTTCTATAAGATCCCTTTCCTCTGATCTTTTGACTCCAGATTTGTTTTACAATTTACATGGTATCGAGTCACGCCAGGTGAATTCGATCAAATCAACAATTAATCGGGCTTCTAGAAATTTCATATTTTCCAATCAACCTATCCTACCTTCGGCAATGTCAAGTGCGGATCAGATTTAAGATCACTTACAGAGCGCACAATTTACATCATGGAAATGAGAACCGCGATGATCCTTAGAGAGAATACATTCACCAAAAGAAAAACTTGAGGAACCAAAGTCTGAATCTGAGAAAACTCAATGGACAGAAAACAATGAAAAGGCCATGAAAATCCTAGTAGATGCAGTTAGGGATCATATAGTGCCCATCTTAGCAAAACATGAAACCGCATACCATATGTTCAAATCTCTTGAGAAAACTTATGAGATCAACAACACTTGCAGGACTCTTGCTTTAAAAAGGAAAATCAACAATGCTCAAATAAACAAAGGAGAGTCCATTAATGCATATTTCATGAGGATTATTGAACTGAGAGATCAATTATCCACAATTGGATATCAGATTGATAGCAAAGAATTAACTCTAATTGCACTAGGAGGCCTACCAAACTCATGGGAGTCATTTGTTCAAGGAATAAGTGCAAGATCCAAACTCCCTAAGTTTGACAGACTAAGAACTGATTGCCTTCAAGAAGAAACAAGACTCTCCTCAAAAGAAAACAAACAGAAAAACGTAGATGAAGATATTCATGCACTCAACACATCGTCTAATAAAAGGAATAAGAAAAACTCCTACAAGAAAGGATTTTTTAAAAGAAAGATAAATCCCAATAAAAAGAGATCTTCTAAGAAGAAAGACATTTCTCAAGTGCAATGCTTTAGGTGTGATCAATATGGCCACTATGCAATGAAATGCCCTAACAGATCAAAGCAACAAGCATCCTTTGCCAAAGTAGGAAAGACAAATTCAGATCATGAACCTGAGAACTTTGTGTTCTATTCAGCATTATCTAGTCAAGTATCTAACAATTTCAACAACTGGGTAATTGATAGTGGTTCTTCAAGGCACATCACAGGGTTTAGAGAAAACTTAGACACTATGTCTGAAGAGTCTGATGAAGATGTAACAATTGGGGATGACTCTACACATCAAGTAAAAGGGGTTGGAACTTGTTCCATCACATTGAAATCTGGTCTATCCCTTCAACTCACTGGAGTCTTATTTGTACCTGGTATAGAGAGGAATCTCTTATCCATCTCTGCTCTTGAAAACAATGGTTATAGAGTTACTTTCATGGATGGGAAAGTTCTAGCATGGCCTAAGAACTCAACAATCAAGAAAGCCCAAATCATAGGTGTGAGACAAGGGTACCTTTACAAACAATGCACTGAAGTCAATCAAGCCCTTACCCTTGACACCTTTGATTCAAATGAAATCTATCATAGAAGATTAGGACACCTTCATTTCCGTGCCCTACCTTCTATGGAAAAACTTGTAACAGGGTTACCTAAGTTAAAATCATCTCATGAAGGAAATTGTAAAGGTTGTGCCTTAGGAAAGAATTCAAAGGGATCCTTTCCCACTAGTTTGAGCAAAACTCTAAATGTGTTAGATCTAGTTCATTCCGACTTATGTGGACCCATGTCTGTACCTTCTAAAGCAGGATTTCTTTACTATGTCATATTCATAGATGACTTCTCTAGGAAAACCTGGATCTATTTCCTTAAGTGTAAAGAGTCAATAGAAATCCTCAAAAGGTTCAAAGAGTTCAAAGCACTTACAAAAAACTTCTCTGGGAAGAAAATAAAAACCTTAAGGACAGACAATGGGAAAGAATACACCTCTGAAGTTTTTAAGGAATTCTGCATGAGTGCTGGAATTAAGAGGGAGTTCACAGTGGCTTACAATCCTCAACAAAATGGGGTCGCTGAAAGAAAAAATAGAACCATTGTAGAAGCTGCCAAAGCAATGTTGCTTGATCAAAACATTGAAACCTCCTTCTGGGTTGAAGCATCTAGGACTGCTGTCTACATCCAAAATAGATGTCCTCATTCTCATCTTGACAACAAAACTCCTGAAGAAGCCTTCACTGGCATAAAACCTGACATTAGTCACTTTAGGATTTTTGGTTGTCCTATCTATATTCATGTGCCCAAGGAGAAGAGATTCAAACTTGAACCTTTCAGAAAGAAAGGAATATTTATGGGATATAGTGAAACCTCCAAAGCCTTCAGGATATTCATACCCAGTCAAGATCAAATTGAATTGAGCAGAGATGTCATCTTTGAAGAAGACATTGCAGTCAAGAGGGCAAGAAGTTCTAGTGAGATTGAAACCTATTCCGCTAGAGTACCTGAAATGGAACCTGCTTCTGAGATTCAGAGGGAGCATCCTGAGGAAATGTCACCTGAACTTCCTTCTACTTCAAATGAGAATATAGATGTCAATGGCAGAAAGAGACCACTTTGGGCCAAGAAGATGATCAAAGAAGCAGAGATTCATGCAGCACCCAAAGGAATGTTCAGGGAGAGTAAAAGACCCAAACGCTTCTCTAGCTATGTTGCTCTCATGAACGATATCATAAACTCCGAACCTGTCAGTGTTTCAGAAGCCTTCAGACATCAAGCATGGAAAGATGCAATGACGGAGGAATATCAATCCATTCTAAAGAATGATGTATGGGATGTAGTGCCTAGACCAAAAGGGAAATCTGTTGTCTCTTCCAAATGGCTCTTCAAAATCAAGCATGCTGCTGATGGCAGTATAGAAAAACATAAAGCACGTTTTGTGGCAAGAGGTTTTTCTCAAAAGGAAGGCATTGATTATGAAGAAACATTTGCACTTGTTGCCCGCTACACTTCGGTGAGAGCAGTGTTAGCCATTGCTGCAGCTAAAGGCTGGAAGATCCATCAAATGGATGTGAAAACTGCCTTCCTGAATGGAACCATTGAAGAGGAAGTCTATCCTGAACAGGCCCTGGTTTTGTGGATACATAAACCTAATTCCTTACAATGTGGCAGATTGAAGAAAGCTCTTTACATGGACTCTAAACAGTCTCTGTGGTTTGTATGAAAGAATTTTACCATCTCAATAGGATTTTCCAAGAATGAGCCGACCTAACTTCTTAATTTCCAAGGTAATCAAAGATGATATGTTAATAATTATTTTATATGTTGATGACCTGCTAATAACAGGAGAAGATCACCTCATTGCTCAAGGAAAGAAGGATCTAACTTCAGAGTTTGACATGAAAGACTTGGGCATCTTACACTACTTCCTAGGTTTAGAAGTATGGCAGAAATCAGATGGCATCATACTAAACCAAGGGGAGTATACTATTGATATTCTGAAGAGATTTGAATGTTGGATTGTAGACCCATGTCTACACCTATGGAAACCAACCTTCACAAACTAAAAGAAGTAGAATCATGCGATCCAACCCTTTGCTGCATTGCATGATCGATCCTTGATGTATCCAGTTAACACCCACTGACATTTGCTATGCAAGTTGAATGTTCCTACCATGTGTGAGCCAAAGGAAATTCATTTAATGGTCAGTGGAAACATATTTTGAGATATCTTCAAGGCACTATTGGATATGGTCTCTTTACAAGAATGATCAACTAGATCTACATGGGTACTCGATTCAGACAATGGAAGTGTAACCGACCTAAAAAGCACATCGATGTTATTGTTTTCATTAGGATCGACTATGGATCTCCTCTAGATTTGGCAGAAAACAAATCTCGCTTCGTAATGTAGCTCACCGTAGTTTAACACATTGCAGCCTCAATGGGGAGCAAGTAGGAAGCAGCTTTGGTCAGAATTGCTTGTGGGACTCTTTGGTGAGCCCTTGAATCCTACAATTATTCATTGTGATAATCAGAGTTGTATCAAACTCTCTGTAAATCCTGTCTTTCATGATAGATCTAAACATATTGAGATCCCTTATCATTATGTAAGAGATATGGTGGAAAGGAAAGTAATTCAGTTGGAGTATATTAGTACAAGTGATCAAACTGCAGACATTCTCACCAAGCCTCTCTCCCGAATCAAGGTAGAGCACTTTAGGAAGAAACTTGGTCTGGTTGAAATGTAATTTGTTATTTATGTTTGAAATTCAAATTGTTTATCAAATTGTACTAATATATAAATATGTTTAAATGTGTAAACTCTTTTGTCATGTGTGTGACTCCATGACTTTATGGGCCTACTCCCCCTGTGTACATTATTGAAAGGTGACGATCTTTCTAATAATGAACACTTGTATTTGACATTGTAAAGTGACGACTCTACAATGATAAACTATCATGATAGATATCATGTGACTTGATATTTGTGAATATGTCATGATGGTATCTCTTAGACACTTTGATGGATATCATGGGACTTGATATCATCTGAAGATCATTGTGATCTTTAAGAGATAATCATGGTGGATATTTATATCCGTGTATATGCCATGAATTATGGTAGACATCATGTGACTTGATGTCAGTGCACATACCATAATGAAGATGAGTTATGAAGAATGTCATGTGACTTGACAACTTTGAGAAAACATTCCTTATCTTCGATATCACGTGTAAAGGTGATATCCATACTTATTTGATTTGAAATATCTTCCCTAAGCTAAGAGGGAGTGTTAATGAATGGTAGCTTAGTTCAGATATAAACGATGATTGCTATAAGCATCATCATCGTTTATATAAGACCTAATACTTTTCATGTTTAATATTTCTGGAAATAAGTAAACAAACGAATTTTATAAAGCATGTATAAAAATCGTATATATCTAAATGATATTCTGAAATTGCATTGATTAAATTCGGGAGTATTATAACACATCTGCCATGCGTAAGGGTGTGTCTATTTGTTAAATCGAATAAACATTAGTTGAGAGAAGAACCCGCGCTCTAAAGAACACGTCTCTTGAGCAGACGTGCCTCCATGTGTGGAGACACGTCTTCTCAAGAGACGCATCTCTTGGAGGCGAGTCTCCTATCATATATAAGATGCCTCCAATCTGAATATGCAGACATCGAAATCATTAATGTTCTACATTCAGTACATTCGGCAATAATAGAAGTCTTCAGAAAATCGTTTTTGTCTTAGAAATTTATTTCTCAGGAATCTCTGACTTAGTTTATTCTTAGTTCTATAGGATCCCTTTCTGATCTTTGACTCAGATTTGTTTACAATTTACACTACCTCCTAGATTGTGAGCACGTCCTTTTCTAACAGCAAACTCCTCCCAGATTAACACGCAGGTCCAGAATGACCAGCCACTTGAGCATATCGATGAAAGATGGTCACAAATTGCTATGCCCCAGTCAAGACAGCTTCAATATCTTCGCCCTCACAATATACTTCTTTCATTGTTTCCAAGCTTCAATACCCAATCGATACAACATTAAGGCTTAGCCAATAATGTTCAGAGGAAATCAGATGTGTAGCAAAATCTTCTACTCAAACCCTTATGAAATACTTCACCAATTTGCTCAATCATGACTACTGGATGTAGCCATCTCACAAAGCAACCTTCAGATGCTTTGCACACCTTTAGGTAGCTGCGATCAATTAGAGGCTCTATTCCCAAAGATCAAATTTGCAGAAGAAACCACAAGTTCTCCTCCAACAGCAAAAGCCAAGTGTAAATAACCTTTTTATTCTTCAATGCTAAACTCTGTAATTAAGCTCAATATTGATCCTTGAATGAGACCAATCAGGTAGGATCCTTGGGCGATCTTCCACGCCTGTAGAACTTGTTCTAATGAAGGGAATTCATTCTCAATCAGCCTATCTCTTCAACCTGCAGCAGCAGCTCCAAAATTATAATAATATTCTTTGTGTCTCAAATGAAGTTCTCTCTCTTGCTTTTATGCTTACCCACGCCCAAATTTGATTTTGCTCTATGAGTTGTCAATCTTATCCTGAGTTGTCATCCTTATTCTGAGTTGTCATCCTTATCCTCTGTGGATAAGATATTTTGCAATCCTTATCTCCTAACTTTGACCTTGACTTCCTTTGACTTTGATTTTGACTTTGACTTTTGTAGAAAGTATTCTTCCTTTTCTTTTTAGCAAGGAACTGCAAGTGTGTCATTACTGACCCAGATGTTACTTACTGAAAATAGTAAGTAGCAAGGAACAAGTCCTGAAACCGCTCAAAACGATCCCCTAATCATCTTGTTAGTCTACAAGAACTGTAGTATTAGGCTAACCCTGTCCTTCGAACCACTTGCTAGAAAGGGGACATTACAACAAGGCACACAAGCTGAAGGAGGGGAGAATCCAAAGAGGGTGCATGAGAAGCCTTCATGTGGGGCCATCACAAACCACTTGATGATGAGACTTACCATTCTCCCACTAGGAAGCCTGTCCAAGAGTCTAATGCTTGAATTCAATACAAGGCTCTGCCATATGACACAATCCAAAACAATTTTGACATCTAAAAGCTATCTTCTCATAGTTCAATTGCTAATTCCAAATAAGATTTCTGGTCATGTCCCCTTTTTAGAATTAAAATAATTGGGAGACTCGTAGATTATTTCTTAATTCTTTTAGGTTATGAGATAAAGTTTAGGGAAACAATTCAATAATAATATTTTAAGTTGTTTTGGTAATTTTATTTTTACAAAATTGTAAAAGGATGACATATATATTGTTATGATTTTAATGAAGTGTGCCTAGTATAATATTTAATTAAAATGTGTTTTTGAACATGAGGGAATTTTAGGAGGCAAAAGGAATTTCAAATTAATAGGTGATTATGAAAGGAAGAGCTTGGCTGTAATGTCCCCATTTTTATGACATCCCCTTTTGGTTGGGTTGATTTAGGCACACTTACTATTTTTAGTAAGTGCTATTTTAAGCAGGGGGTCTGGTTCAGTGCTTCACTCTTTGGTGAGCCTTCTCGAGCGTCTCAGTACTTCTCCGGTTTGTGTTTCTTGGCGCTACTTACTATTTTTAGTACTTTCTAAAAATAGTAAGTTGATTAGGGTTGGCCGGACTTGGTTAGGATGGACTCAATAGTACTAATTCAGTCGAAGCAAGGTTACTAAGGTTAAATTATTCAAATATTTGAATATTGTTTCGAAAAGTAACCCTAACTAAAGTAACTTTATATTTAATTGTTGAGGGTCATTAAGGGCACCTTTTTTGTACCATGTCACCTAGTACAATGACTTTAAGTCATTTTAATGAGCTCCAAAAAAAGTAATTTTATAATACCCTTTAAAGTGGACGCCTAAGGAGGGAATTAATGGAGTTACAAATTAAATAAGCTAAACTTGAGATGAAATATATTAAATCAAAAGGCTTTTATCTCTGGCGCCTAATTGTTGAGGAGGAATTTAAATAAAATAATAAAATAATGCCTCTCACGGGCGTTGGGAAAAGAAAGGAGATATAAGGGAAGAAAGAGCTTTTTTTGATTATGTTGGGGATTATGAAATTTGTACGGACTTTTCTTTGGAAGCTTGGCTTTGGAGAAAACAAGGGTTTGCAGGAACGAAAACCTCTGTAGATCACACTCTCCCCGTGTTTGAGAGACAACATCAGGAGGGTTTTTGGAGGTCACATTCAGAGGCTTCATTTGAGCTTTCAAGATTGCAGTTTCAGACTTTGGATTGAAGAATTTTGATCATATTTTGATGTGGATTGTGAGATTTTAGCTTGTGATGTTATTGCACCAATTTTTATGGAGTTTGATTGAATTTTGGTGGTGATTTTATTGTTTTTTGGGCACTCAGTTTGGCACCTGAAAGCCCATATATTTGCTCATAACACGGAGAGGAATTTTAGTATCATTATGGGTATCGATCAAGTGAAGGGCTCTTAGCATGGCAATTCTTTTGAGCTATTGTATGCATTTTTTGGAGCTGAGAAGGATTTTCTAGATCAAGTCGAGCTTCTTAAGGTGGTGCCTTTGAGGTGATCTCTGTTTAGTTGCAGCCTGCTTAAAAATTCCAGTGTTTGGTTGCTGTTTGTGGAGATTTTATCTTCAGGCTTGTGGGCATGGTTGAACAAGGAGTTTAGGGTTGATGTTTGGAGCTGGCGCTGCTTTTTGGAATGCTATTAGGGCTGTTTGATGACCACTTTCAGGCAGGTTGAACTTCTCTCTGGGTTGGCCCTGTTGGGTGACAAATACAGTTGACTTTAATGCTGGTAAGGGCTGCTTGGAGTCGCTTTGGAGGCCTGAAGACAGAGAGTTTGGTAGTATGTGGGCCGAGAGGATTGTGGATAAGTTCTTGCTACTGTATGTTGTCTTGGAGGAATCTTTAAGGCTGCTGTTATGAAACTAATATCAGGGAGTTGATGGTAGAAGCCTTGAGCTGGGCGTTGCTTTAAGAGACCCTTATGTGCTGGCTTTGATATCTATTTCCAGGTCTAAATAAACTCCTTAATTTCTGATATATTAAGTTTGTAAATCTGCTCTTGTATGGTTCTCAAAAAAAATCAGAACATTGGAAGTAGCAAATCTGTTATAATTTCTGAGTAGTGTAAATCTGAAAGTGCTCATAAATGGTCTTGAAAATCTGGAAATTAAAGTGTATGTATGATTTTTTTCCTAGCATTTATCTTGTATGTTCCTTGCCACCTGTTGTATACCATTTGGCATCAATCATCATGAATGACATATGAAAAAGAGGAGAGAAACAAATCAAACAGATCTGAAACAAACACAAAACATTCATACAGCAGTTGGGAAAACAAAAAAAAAATTATTTGGGGTTAGTCATTACATTGGCATAGAAAATGATTATCCATTGTTATTGCTATCAAACCTTTTTTTAAGAGCTTGAGCACTTGTGATCATCTCCATGC
>VDFB02053256.1:0-13209 GCA_007258455.2 Sequoia sempervirens | reverse complement strand
TCTAGATTATTGGACCCTCAAATGTCCTCTCTAAGAGGATGACCATGTGCTTGGAATTTTGTTGTTCTAGAAGATTCTCATCTTCCAAAAGGAGTTGAAAACTCAGCTAGACAAAGAGGTCCCCATGACTTGGAAGAGGTTCCACATAGGAGACTTTTGCATCCCCAATAGAATAAATAAATATAGAACTTTACCCCATCTATAAATTTGCAGCATCCCAAATTGGAACAGAGTTTCTAAGCAAGGTGAAGGTGTGAAGCCTAGGGGAAGACATTGAGAAAGTGTATTGTAGCATTTATGACTTGGAGAAGATGATTGGATAAGTAATGTTGAAATGTGTAGTCATGTTGCATGGCTCAAGAGGACCCTTCATTTCATGTCAATAACATTCTCACCTCTCTCATATGTCTTTTGTGCATCATATTGTTCCTTGTTTGATATTACAAAACCACCCTCTACCACAAGTGACAAAGGATTTGAAGCACTACCACTACCATCCCCACCATCTAATTTCCTCTTCCACCTTCCTTCATTACATCCAATGGTCAAACCATTATAAACCTACTCAAACTCTCATTATGGGTGCACCATACAAATAATTTAGATTCCCTCTTCCACAATTGTACAATGTAATACACACTCTTAATTTTAGTTTAATAAATGTAATTTATGTCTTGTTATACTTTTCTTTGTCTTTGAAAGATTTGGAAATGTTGGTTCATTGCACTCTGTCTACCTGCATTTGGGTTCTTCTTTTTCCTACTCCACAAAACTTCACACTACCAACATGGCCCAATGTGTATAGAAATCCTCCTAGCTTAGTGTTCCAAATTATCTAAAAAGATAGCATGAGGAATTTTTTTGTGAAGGTATGAAAATCCTCTTATTTTGTAGTGTTTGTTGTTGATATTCAATATTTTTAGATAGTCACCAAGGTTGGGTGCATGGTGAGAAATAAATGGATAAGGTGGTAGATGAAGAAGAGAGCAATTCAAATTGCCTTGATGTGCCTACATGATTTTTCAATGGCATCTAAGTGTATAAGTAGAATTTTTGCTTTAGAATTTATCATTGATTTTAATCTTTTTAGAAAATTCAAGTTTTGAGAGTTATTTCTAGTTGTTAGATTCATGGTCGAGGTATTATCTATATTGATAAGAGATTATATATTTTTATTAGTAAATCTTGGTGAGGTTATAAGCCACCTTCAACCATGTGTGGTAGTTTATGATTGGAGTCCTTTTTAGTAAGGATGAGTGTTGGCGGCCTAACAAATACTTTCACATTCTCAACACGTTCATTCAATGGTGGCACATGTTGTAGTTCATTCAACTTTTTATTATGATATGCAAGATTTTCTTGTTTTTTAAATGAATATTTCTTAACTCATTCAGTGGTGCATGCAAAAATGAATTTTGGTAGCTTGTGATCTAGTGTGAAGGGTGTGTTTGATAAGTGACATATTTAGTAGAAAAATATGTTTAGATATGATGCAAAACATATAAATTATATAGAATTCTATATAAATGTTAAAATAGCATTGGGTCAATAGAAATGTGTAGCATTTTATAAGAGGTCTTAAAAATGTTTATTGCTTGATAATTAGAGATAAAGTCAAAATTAAATAATTTCAATGCCCAATAAAATAAGAATACATATCAACATTTTTTAAATAATTTTGGAAACTCCTACATGTCTTAGATTTTTTACCAGAAAACCACATCCATGTTTTGTAAGTCCACTATATCCAACATTCATCCAAATACCATAATGTCAAAATCCTTTTTATTTGAATATTTTTCTTGATTGACATTTTTTTGAATTCATAATATTCTATTTAAAATTGAAGGCCTTGTCTTTTTTCAAAGGGTAAAAAAAATGACAATAAGTCATGACCCTTGTTTTCTTATCGATTTAAAAAGACATAATGATTGCTAACAAATCCTTATAATTGATTTAAAACATTACATTACTTATTTATTGGATAAAGAAGAATAAATCATATTACATCAGAAATAATACTGCAACAGATGGTAGTGATGCCTAATAGGCCACCCTTAGAGAGTACAAAAATTAAAAAATGTGTTGCTACAACAACAATAATTACAACAGTTCCAATAACAAGACATATAACAAGGAGATCTCTTCCAAAGAAAATATTGAACAATGCCGATAAAAAAACTTGAACAATGAACAACAAATGAATAGACAACCATTTTGAAGAAAGCCTAAGCATCTCAACATCCAAAAAGGTAGAAAATCCTCCATAGCCTCCAAGTCCTCCAAGATACAACCTCCTTAGAACTTGAAACACTGAACAACAAATGAATGGATAGCCATTTTGAAGAAATCCTAAGCATCTCAACATCCAAAAAGGTAGAAAATCCTCCATAGCCTCCAAGATACAACCTCCTTAGTAAGTTCTCTATCCTTCAACCGACTGTAATTGTGCTTGAACATTGTAGATAGATATTTTAAGATCATTTCTAGTTTCTAAATAATCCTGGAGCACAACAACCAAATTTGTAATTTGTAAAGAGAGATTCCAAAAAAATATTTGAGTTTCAATTTTAAGAGGCTTAGAGATTATAGAAAAGATTGCAAAGCAACGAAACTTTCAAATGAATTTGAGGATGACCTGCTTGCACACTTGAGTGAGGATATTGTGGTGAGGGGACACACCAAGGAGTATTTTCATGACCAAGTGTGATTGAAGAGGGCGCGAAGCAAAGAAAAAAGGGAATGCCACAAGTTTTGAGCACGAGAGAAAAACCAGAAAGCATGTTTTATAGATTCAGATTTAGTGCAAAAGGGACATGATAATGGAGGATAGAGAAATTTGAGGTGATTACCAATAGGTAGCTTGACACGAAGAAGCTTCTAAGCCAAGAGTTGAGATTGAGCATCGGCTTTAGACTTCTTAATCACCTTCCACTTTGTTCGACTAAAATTGCAGTTCTACTTGACATTGAGACGAGATGAAAGAAAAATTGAGGGGATGAGCTATCTATAGGTGGTTTTGAGGGGAAAGAAGTGGATATTATGTTTATTGGGCCATTTTCAATCTTTCAAAAAGCTAGAATGACAAGGAGAGGATAGAAGAAAAAAAAGATTAGGGGGGACAAGTTGTTGTATTTGAAGAAGAGGCTATTGGTGGGAAATGTCAAGTTGAACTCAATTCGTAATTTTGTTGCCAAGACTTCCAATTGAAGCTGATGGAATCACATAAATCATGAAAATTTTGAATCCCTTTATAAAAAGATTCTTCCCTTTAAAACTTTTAATATCCCTAAGGGGTTTTCCATCTTGTTGAATTAGACGATTCCACCATATGGAAGAGTTTGCAAATTTGAGGCCATGACAAAAGGATTGAACATACCAAACCAACTTTTTGAGGTGATTTTCCATACTTTCCAAATAGAGTTGAATGGAGCAGACCCATGAGTCTTAAAATAAGGAGCTAGAAGGAGCTTACCATACTGATTGACCTTGTCCCAAGCATGGCTAGCAATTGCAAATTGAATACGAAATTGAAACAAATGCTTCCAAGGAGCCTCTCCTTCCAAAACTTGCACAATCCATTTGTTGGTGAGGCAAATGCATTGAGTGTAAGCGCCAATAATCATAAAATCACCTCTGACCTTTGGCTAAATGTAGTGTAACCAATATGTTGAAGGACAACATTTATTATTTCTCCATTTGGCCCAAACAAAACTCTTGATCAGTTGAGTTTGTTGGTTATAGCAATTTTTAGATGGAAGCCAACAAGATGAGATGTAAACATGACTTGCCAAGAGGATTTTATTAGCAATTTGGATGTGACCAACCATGGAAAAGAATCAATTAGTTCAGCTCAAAAGTTTTCCTTTGAATTAAATCATAAACTGGAATTCCAAATATCTTTGAGGGAGACTCCAACCCCAAAGGGAATTCCAAGGTATCTGGTGATTATACCATGTTTAATTTCATGCCATTCACTAGGGATCCAAGGGGACGTGCACTAGGGTGTCATAATGAATTTAGTTTTATGCATGGCAAGCTTGGATCCTAATATAATACATAATAAACCCAAAACATCAAGAGTATGAGTTACTTCATCTACTAAATTTTGGATAAACAACATGGGGTAAGTGCATTGAGTTGTGAGACAAAAAAGGTGCCAAATTGCAAAAAAATCTATAAAAGGAAATATTGTGCATGCCAAATTTGGTGCTCACCAAATTGAAAAGCATGATAAAAAAAACCACAGCAAAAACATCATTTTTTACCCTGCAACCCATGACTTCATTTGGCATTTTTACCTCTGCAACCCATGCCTACAAAAACTTCTTCATTTTTTGCACCCTTTGCTTATGATTCTTCATGAAGATGGTGCCAAGACGTCACAGAGGTGAAAGAGGTATGTATATGTGTTGTTTTAGTTTCAAATTTGAATTAAATTGTAGATCAAAATAGGTTTTTTTATTAAACTTTGTTTTAATTTCTAGGAAATCAATCTCCACCTCCAAATATCGATAGTTCACAATCACCTCCTCATGAAAACCCTCCTAAACAAGAACATCAAACCCCTCCCTCAATTCCTAGAAATCATATAGGAACTCAAGAAATTATTTTAAATTAAATTGAAAACAACAAAAGAGAGCTTGAACAATTGATTGCACGATTAAATGAACATGATGCAACCCACCCTTATAGGAGAGGCATTGTCAAATTGCTAAAGTCGATTGTATCTCATGTAGGAGCAATGAGTGAACAAATAAATTTTGGTCAAATAAGAGGGAGGAATTAAAATGATTTTATGCAAGTGGACTTTCCTATGCACAAGTGAAGAAAGAAAAAATTAGCAAAGTTGACTTGTGTGCCCTTTTCATAGACCCAAGAACTAATGCACCTTTATCACTTGCATGCAAGAGGTTCCTCATCCATTGGTGCCACCATGAATTCATTAAAAATAAGCTTTGGGAGTGGTGGTGGATGGTTTTTGACCAACTTCCATGCAATAACTACGAGGTCCCATGGTATTTTTTGAGGAAACTTTATTGTGAGTTTATCCTCAATAAGATGCCAAATTATTTTGACTATTTATACTTTCAGGGTAGAGGTGGGGGCTCCACACATGATAGATCAAGTGCACAACATAATCCGTAGTTGGCACCAAGACCCTTGGAAAAAATCGAGATGAAGCATGTCACCGTTCTTTCCATTGTGAAGGAAAATGTCGAGGTGGACATGCTAGACTCAATTAGCTTGCTTACTAAGAGCCTTGTACAGTGTGTGAGGCCTCTAGTAGAGCCTAGTGTGGCCGAGTCTTCTAGGCCTAGAGTTCCAACCCACATTTTTCACTCTTGTAGTGTTGTTTGCATGTACGATGGTGAGAGTGCTCGAGATGTAGCTACACAGGATACATTAGCTCCAGAGCAGATGGTCATGACAGATGCCTTGTTGAATCAAACATTTGGCATTGATACTCAAGTAAATTTCAACAAGTTCATTTACTTTTGTTTATTAAATTTTATTCTGAAATGTAAAAATAACTAAATTAGTAAATTGAATATGCTAAAAATTTAGGGTCAGAGCATTAATGTTATGTGCACTCTTCCCATAGACCCCTATATGTTTATATTGATCGGGGCCACAGGTATGTAATTAGTATTAAAGAAATAATTATTGCATGTGAATAGTTTAACCTTATATGAATGATTTTTGCATAACACACTTTGGATGTCAAACAGTTTGCTAGTGGACCTTCAACATCGACACCTTGCTATTCTTGTCCTCGAGAAACTTTCACTCAGGTAACCTTTACTATTTAATGTTATTGTAAAACAATGTTAGGCAGTTTTGGTAATTGAAAAAAAACACTATTCCATATGATTGTTCATTTTGAAACATTGTTTGAAACTTCATATTTCCTATTTCATTTTCAGATGCTGACATTAGAAAGGCCTTCCAATGTTTGTGGCATGATGGGCCACACAATTTTTTCTGTAGTAGCAAGTTCTAATCCTTTGACAAAGGTATGTGATAAATTAGTAAATTTCACATTATATTTGGTCATTTATTGGTCTATTATTAAAAATCTTAATGATACTCGTATGTAGTTTAATTGCTATATTGGTACTTGTTATAGGTTCTTGTCACATCAGATCATCAACGTGCTACTGTTACGAATGAGCATGATGATTATTTGTTTGTGATAAGTGATTTTTCTATTATATGTCATTCCACAATTCAATTCTATATTTATGTGTAAACTTCTTATTGTATTAGTTGAAACTCCATAAAAGTGAAGAGAGGAGGATGAGTGAGCATGTTCAAAAGATAATAACATCACTTGCATCTCCATCTAGCCAACAGTTGAAGGCAACATGAGATCTATTTCCTTCCTCTAGTGGGAAATGGCTATGTATTAGAGTCATTTTTTGTATGCCTACGTGGCATTTTTGAACATATGTTTTGTACTATCGATATATGTGACATTTTGTGTCCATATGGCTCTTTTGTAGTAAGCCTATATAAATTTATTGGATATATTGTATACTTTTATCAACATATATTGTTGTATAGCCTTGTGGCTTTTTGATTAATACAAATATTATTTTACCACTCCTATCAAATTATATAGTTTTATCCTAAACTTTATCAACATGAGGATTAAGTAAGTCCTATTTTTTATAGCTATTCTTGAATGATGTTATCATGTGTATTGTGTAAATCGTATTCTTGAATGTTGTAGGCATGGGTGTTGTTTACATCTTGTTCTTGATTTTTTTTATAACAAAAGCAGGGGAAAGGGCCCTCAAACCCAACCAAAAAATAGAACTAGGCCTATAGGCCAACAAAACTACCAGAATAAAACAACAGGGGTAAAACATAGAACAACACCCTACAATAGAACAACCAACTTAACCAAACCAAAAGCTATTTACCAAAAAACAGAGCCAAGGCATACAAGATCGAAGGCATGCAGGCCTAGATAGTTCCATAGATGAGCAACCAAAAAATGTAAACAAAAGAGACCTAAATTACTCTCTTGGTCTACAGATGAAGTTCTATTCCTGAATCAACTGCTTCATCTCCTCACTACATTGTTTCATCACCCCTGTAGTTCTCTCATCTAGTTGCATCTCCTCGTCTTTAGAGGAATTCATCTTCCTGCAACCTTTCCTAACATTAGTCACCCCATTCATAGTACTGAAGGTGGCCTTCCGCATGATGCCCAGAGTAACAAACATTAACTTGTTGAAAGCCATATCCATGTTATTAACTTTATCTTGCAAATTCCAAAATTGGGTGAGATAAAAATGCAAGTGCCTATCTTTCCATTGCACCTCATCTTCCATGTCCATCATGGCTTGGTCTCCCACATCCTCTGTAGATTTCATCACCACTTCATCAATTTCCTTATCCCTTTCATCATCATTGTCCTCAAATTACTCAACCACCTGTTGATCAGCACCATCGAACTCATCACCCTCTATACTGGTAGTAGAGTCCTCTGAAAGGTCTTCACCTAGTTCTTCAAAGCTCAGTTCTTTTCCTTTGGCTGATTGGCCCGCGAGTCTTGCAAAACTTCTACCACCCTTCCCGCTACTAGAATCATGAGTTTTTCCATATTCATCCTCGTCTCTAATCTCAATAGTAACTTTTTTGGTAGTCTTGGGTTCAACACTATCCAGAACCTTTCTTTTAGCTTCCAAAGGGATGCTCAGAGGTTTAGAGAAACTCTCCTTACCTTGCACATTCTGGGCAATGGATCCCCTTTGATGAGGAGGCCTTTAATAGAGGATTGTTTCAACATAGAGGGAATTGTAGGGGGTTTTTTGGAAGGAGGCTTAGCAAAGGAAGAGCCTCCACCATGAAAAATGGCCTAAGAAGGGAGGGGGTCCAGTTGGTTCTCATGAGAAACATTAGCATTAGGGTTATTACTAGAACAGGTCCCTAGGAGGGGAGTGATGGCTGAGGCTTAATTATAGAGGCACATGATTAGGCCCTGGTGAAGGGGAGGCAAGGCTCCCTTAGCTTTGCATTGTTTAAGAGAACTCCCTTAGTTGTTCCCTATCGTAACCATTCTGGAACTTTTCAAGCTTCTCGTCCCCTTCAAGAAAACTATTGATAAACCTCTGGTAGTTGTCATTGCTGATTTTGGACACCCTAAGACCACTATACTATAACCCAGTTGTTACAGTACTCAGCTGAGGGAACACCTTGAACCCAATACTACCAATCTGGACCCTGTCGCCACTCCATGAATTGTAGAATTTAGCAATTATGTCATCATTAAACCCTCTCATGGCCATGAATAAAGGCGTCATACTTGCATCTTTGAAAAGCCTCCAAAGATCCACATTTTGCCTCAATGGCACACAAGAAATTTTCTCAAATTTCTTTTTGGGCCCCCCCATGGTGATACAATAATAGCACCAAAGGAATAAACTTTTACCAAGCATCACAATAGTTACAGTACGATAAAAATAAATAGAAGTCACAATAATATAGTCGTGTTCAGAGTTTAGCAGAAAAGTAGTGGCCCAAAGATCCTTTAGCAAGATCTTGAAGTCACTAAACTTCTGGAAAGGTTTATAGATGAATTTTGCATAAGTCATTTCAAAACTGAGAGTCTAATAAATCCTCCTCCAGATTTCGCCGAACTTGTTCCAATACCCACAATCTGTGTGGATACAACCACCACCTTTGGTAATAATGGATAGTGAAATCCATTTGCAACTCGAGCATCCATTGAAAATACAATTGACCATCCAAAGCATAGGAAATATGCGAGTATTTATTAAAAATGAGCTTCAAAGCTTAAAAATCAATATTAAAATAACCCTCAAATCCTTAGCATCAGGAGGAGAAAGAACCTCTGTCATTTCAATAAAATCCCCCTCGTGATAATCTGCAAGTGTTAAACAATTAGCCTCGAGGGAAATAAAGACAAAAGCATAAGTCTAGATGAAGCTCACCATTTCATTATTATTAAAATCATCCCACATCACAAGAGACTTTCCCTTAAGATCTATCAACATCAATAGATGATTGGATCCCTGCCAGTACATAAAAACACATATGGTGGAAATACTAGGGCAAGTTGACATCATACTATCCACCCTCTACTCCACATCACCATTACAATCGATACACATCCCCATTTGAGTTGTATCTTGTCTTTTATGGCACATCAACAAATGAATGTTACAGTTCAAATTCAAATTCAAAAACAGGTGGGAGACAACCAACCCATTCCTTCAACAGATACACAACCCAACAACCAAAGAGAAAGGGAACATCATCATCTCATAGGGTAGGTCACTCTCAATCGGTCCTTAGCCAACCACTCCTTAATTTGGGTTGGAATATGCTCAAATTCCCATAATTGCCATTGGGAAAAAGAGAGCTCCATATTAGAGATCACATCCACAACATTATTTCCTTCACAAAAAATATGATCACAAAAAAACCTTCCATAGTGGACAACACATGTTTGGAGTCCTAAATAAGGTTGTTGATTTTCTAGGGGGACTCAACTAGGATGTTAAGGCAATCCACAATCAATTTAGAATCTCCTTCAATTAACACTCTGTGATAGCCAAGTTCTCCTAACCTCTTGATACCCCTCTAGGCAACCAAGGCCTCAACCTCCACATTGGTAGTATGACCAATGCATTTAGTATAGGCTTTGATGCACCTCACGTTATGGTCTCTTATCATACCTCCAAAAGCTGCCACCCCCGAGTTTCCTTTAGAGCAGTCATCAAAATTTAGTTTAACCCAATCTTTAGGGGCGGCCTCCAAAGAGTCAGTTTCCTGTTGATGATGTTGGCCCAGTTGACCTTGGTCAAGTCCTGGTTGAAACCCCAAATTTTTTTTACTCTTATGTCAGAATAGTTGGGCATATATTTTGAGAGACCAAAAGTTTTCAAATTCAGGTTCTCAACAATTTGCTTCTTAGCACAATAGAACACCTCACCACTACTCCTTTGTTTTTCTCTAAAGTTTATGCTATTTCATTCCTTACAAAGATGCCAACAAACCGGGGGGGACCTATTTCCAAATCTCCTTAGTTATAGGATGAGAAAAAGGGCATAAGCTCCATTGATTCACCAACTCTTTCAAGCCCCTAGGAAACACCTGATCAAAAAGGAGATTATTCAAGGCCAAAGACCAAACATCCCTAGCAAAAGCACAGTGAATTAGAAGATGGTTGATAGTCTCCTCAACCGAGAGATGGAGAGCGCATTTTTTCACAAGTTGAAAACCCCTATTGTTTATAACATCAATGGTGAAAATTCTCACATGGATCGTGGCCCACCAAAAGAAGTTGACTTTTGGGACGAGTTTGGCATTCCAAATTAGGTTCCAATTGAAACTTTGGTCAGTTGAGGGGGCTCCCTCCAATTTGTTATAAGCATATTTCATCAAGAAGGCTCCCAAGGGGGAATCACACCATATCCAATCATCAGTGCCACCTTGTACATCCCAACAACAGTCTCCTAGGAGGGAGTTAAGGGTGGAAAATAGATCTAGACGGGACATCACATTACTTCCTCTACTTAGTCTTAGATTGATAACATCTTGTTCAAGATTTCTCCATTTAGTAGTCTCCTCAGACCAATTAATATACCCATGGATTGATTACCATAAAGACAAGAGAAGTCATTTTTAAGGGGCAACAATTCATCCATCGAAGATAGCTTAGGAATCTTTCCTCACTCTTCTTCCCAGAAATTGATAGTTCTCCCATTACTCACCTTTCTTGTGGAACCTTGCTGCAGAAAATTTCTAGTTTTAAGGATATTATTCCAAAAGGTTGATCCTCTTGGTAATTCTTGGGGGAAAAGCGGGCTTTAGGGGGATCATTCCCCATATATTTTTCACTGAGGATGCTCGACCAGTCTTTCTTTCCCTGGACCATGAGCCATCCCAACTTGCTCATCAAGGCCTTATCGAACTCCTTTAATCTCCTAATTTTGAGCCCTCCCAGTTATTTTAGAGAGCACACTTTCTCCCAATTGACAAGGTCAATCCTTATTTTTTCTTCCGTCCTCGACCACAAAAAGGTTTTTTGAATTTTTTCAATCTTCCTTATGATAAAAGTGGGCATTTTAAAAAGAGATAAATAGTAGACAGGGACATTCTAGAGAGAAGATTTTAGGAGCTGAAGCTTAGCATCTTGGCTAAGTAATTTCCTCTTCCATCCGGCTAACTTCCACTTCATGTATTCATGTGTATGATTCATGCTTCTTGCTTATACTTCATGTGATCATGTGTATGCTTCATGCTTCCTATGTATACTTCATGTTTTCACGTGTATGCTTCATGCTTCCTATGTATATTTCATGTATTCACGTGTATGCTTCATGCTTCCTATGTATATACAATGTCCCCTTCTCGAGCATGATCTTCTCAGATGACTCTTGGCCAATCCTGGAGACCCGTAGGCTACTTAGACGGTTTGATTAGGGTTTCTTGTGTGGAGGTTACTGTTGCTCGTGAATTGGTGATTGAACTGCGAATTCCTTCTGGGTTTTCTGTGGGCTTCGCGGTGATGTAATTTTCTTGGTATTCTGAGCACTGTCTGGAATTTATTATTTTTAGTAAATTCTATTTCTAGCAGTGGTCCTGTTGGTCTCGACATAGTTGGCTTTCCTCTTGAGTCGACTCAGTTGGTTTGTTCAATTCTGGCTTTGGGATGCATTTTCGGAGAGATAAGTTCATTTCATTTAAATAACATTATATTCTAATGTTATATTACCCCCTTGGCCTAATCTCTTAACTTAATGTTGTATTAAAAGGTGGTCTTTAAGGGGTCGCGCCATCATTGAGGTAATTTTATAATTTATTAAGGTCAAATTAAAGCCTTAGGTTGGACGCCTATATTGAAGAGATGAATTTCATTAAAGTCAAAATTGAAGCCTTGAAGAAAGTGACGCCTTTTCTTGGAGGGAAAAGAATTAGGGTTTCTTGAAGCTTCTAAAAGGATCTTCACAAATTATAAAAGGACATTTGGGGTCTTCACTTGGTTATCTTTTTTCTACAGGAATGTTATGTTGCCGGATTGGCTGTGGGATTGCCTCGAGGAATGTAAGCCTCCTAGCTTGGCATTGCTTTTCGCTTGAGAGATAGCGACTAGTGGTGAGGTAGTGTAGTTTGAGATTTTTGTAGTGGGATTTATACATTGTAGTCATTGTGTGGCTTTGTAGTTTAGTTTTATGCATATTAGTGAGATTCTGGAGTTGCATATTCTTTAGAGCAGATTGTTGTTTTTATTGATAATTCAAAAAATACAAAAGAAATCATTCTGGGCGTTGCACTAATCTCTTTGTCTGTGAGGGGCGACCCTTTTCCCTAAGTTGCAGATTTTTTAGTGAAGGCTGGAATTTTTAAAGGCAAATCGCCCTTCCTTGAGGGCCGTACCATTTGTCCTTGCCTTGAAATTCGTGCATAAATAATATAGGGTATTTTGATTAGTTTTCAGTGCTCTATCTTGGTCGCCTTCATCATTAGGGTATATTGCATTTCGTTTCACATCAATCGGATGAGTTGTGAGAGAGATATGATCATTTTAGTGTGGTGTTAGGTTGCTGGTTTACATTTTTAAAGTGCAGATCTGTCTAAATCAGAATCTTTAGTTTGGTACTTGAGTGAAGTAATTGGTCTTGGCATTCTTGTTAAGCAAGGAGAATCCTCTTATTTGATGCACACTAAATTGTTCTAATTATATGCTCTTGGCAGGCGATTTCTCTTCATATTGTAAGCCGAACAGTAGTACTGTCAACATTTCTCTAATCTTGCTTATCATGTTTTGTAATGCCTACTTCACATTCTGAAGTTGCATTGTATTTTTTTATATCTCCCCATATCACCATTTCCATACTAGATTGGGTAGCACATACTTGGTGTTGAGTTTGCTTTTAGCACTTGTAGTGGTAGAGATCCTTGACCATAAGGTTCGGCCCATCTTGGACACATTCTTGGTTAGGAGTTTTTGTATAAGCATTTCAATTAAGACCCTCTGACCTTATGCTCGCCATCACTTGGCGCCATTCTTGGTTAGAGTTCCTTCCAGCTTTGTTTCTGCATTCAGATCCTCTGACCAATGCTCACGCCTTGCCCACATCGGGATCCTGGTGTACATTCTAGTTAGAGTTGCTTCAGCATCGTTTTGGCTTAGAGCTAACCCAACGATTGTGTATTGTCATTATTGTA
>VDFB02053255.1:0-24910 GCA_007258455.2 Sequoia sempervirens | reverse complement strand
GAGAGTATTTCATTTACTTAATCACATCATTTTGGCCCTTTAGTTAATCAGCTAGGCCGTCAACTAGTTTTATTGGTTTGACCTCGTCTTCACTGTTGTCTGGCCATACAGATGCCAACACACTTTTGATACGCCAGTGCGCCACACTGACATCTAGAGACCACAGTTTTTTCCTCAGACAAAGAGCTTCCTGAGGTGTAGTGTTAGACCTAAAAATCAGCTCGCCTAGCCCCTTCCTATGTTTCGGGTCTGTAGAGTACCTGAGAGGCCTCATGGTCCTCATTACTCTCGCCTTGCATTTCCTTACATTACACTTAGCTGAGGTAAGATAGGGAAGCCTCTCACATCTTGACTCTCCATGACCTAGGGTCTTACACATGGTGGTCCCCCTCTCTTACACAAGGTTTTAGTGCAACTAAGGAAAAAGTGTTATTTTGTTCATATTTGGTAACTTGCTCATAAGCCTAATGACACACCACCAAGGAAAAAAACAATGGGACAACATGTAACATGATGTTATTAACTTGTGCATACCTATTACAACACCTTTTATGGGGTTTCCAAGCATTCATGACCCAACCAAGTGATTAATGCAATAGTTTATGCAAATTCGGCATTGCTTCCCTTAGGTACATTCAAGACAACAACACCAATCAAAAGGAAGAACCACTTGACACACCAATTTCCAAGCTTGTGTAGAATCCTTCCAACATGTCACAATTTTCCTCCACCTTTCCTTCAACACACAATACACAACTCTCATCAGGTCTTTACCAAACTAGGGTTTGTGACTGTTTTCTTGCAAAATGAGACACATAGTCAACTATTTCACTTTTCAGCCCATCAAATATTGACCTAGGGCTTGGAAATATGAAAGAATACATGAAAAAAAAACTTTCTACAAGTTTCTATAATTTTTCACCTTACAGATAATGAGAAATTAATTTTTTATTCAAGCAGGAAACCCTAATTTTTGAACATGCCATAACTTTCTCAAATTAACTCCAAATGAGACCAAATCAAAAGAATATGAACCATATAACAAACCATAGAACAAATTTATAACTTCTCTAATGAATTCCTCAACCGTACTAAGCCATACAAAACCATACCAAGCAAATACTTGTTTTTTCCAGAAGATTCACATTTTTTGCATTGTATTTGCTATAACTTCTACAAAACGTAATGAAAATTCATGAGACAAAAAACATATGAAATAGGAAGAGATCCTTCAAATTATACAATCACCAGCATTCCTATACTGGATCATACCAATCCATACAATGCAATTTATAGTCAATTTTCACAGAAAATGCAATAATGAACGTATAAAATGAATTGGTTTCTCATTCAAATTCCTCTCCAACCTTTGAGGTCAATGTTACAAGGAATATTTATCATTTCAAAATCATTTACAACTGAAAAAACCCACCAAAAACCTTTTGTTAACTCTAATGACATCATTTGCAACTTTTGACAACATTTTTGACAACATTTAGCAACTTTTGCAACTTTTTACAATATGACTCCAAAACATCATAGAACATCATAGAATGACTCCAAATGACTCAAAATGGTCTTCAATGAATTTATTTACCCCAACCAAGCCAAAAACCAAAATTTATCAACATGACAACAATTAGCCTCAAAAAGGGTGCATCAGGATGCCCCTACATCAAAAGAGGAAGTGAGAGCGTGGGATGAGAGACATGGGAAGAAGAACATTCTTATGAAAGAGGAAAACAAAGTGCAAAAGAGAAAGAAAAAATATTGCAGCCCTTTAGTAGGGGTTGAATGCAAGGAAGAATATGTGGGGATAACCCACACAAATGGAGAAGATGATGAGGCACATGTTGCAGTGATAGCATGCAAATGGACTGCATTGTGTGAAGTGGAGGAAGAAGATTTGTAATAAAAAATTGTGAACATGGATGGTACTAAATTTGATGAACACGTTGGTGAAGATGAAGATGATTTCTTGTTGAAAGAAGAGATGGAAAGAATCAACAAGTTGTTGGAAGGAGAATTGAGGGACAAAAACAAAGAGGAGTTTGCAAAACTTGTTGTTGGAGATGAGAAGATGGATGTTGCAGCGAAGAATGAGGAAAAAGATGTTGGGACAATGAACAAGAATGAGTTAAATTTTAATTTTAAATTTATTTGTGATGATTCTATACCTTCTTTGGTGATATTAGAAGAGTATTTCAAACAAGAAGAGAGCACGCCAATGGAAAATTTTAATTTCCATGAAGTGGTAATTGTAGATTTGTGTAAGGATGTAGAAGATTTTGGTTGTTGTTTGGATAATATATATTTGCATGTAGAAGTTGTAGATCTGATGGTGCAGGAGGAACTTGGTGGAGGTGGTCAGTTTGTGGTGGGTTGAATTCCACAAGAGTAGAGAGGAGGAGGATGGTACATGGTGGATACAAGTCCACGAGAGGAGAGAAGAATGGAGTGTAGAGTTGTCGGAGGAGGTTGCTTATTCCAGCTAAGTGTTGGAAGAGGAGAAATAAGACTCTATTGTAGGTACCAAATTCAGTGATGGAGTTTGTTGAGGATTTCTTGCAATCTGAAAGGGTGGTACTACCACTCAACTCCATTTTGTGAATCCATATTCACAAAATTTTTCCTACCCTAGGTGTCCGATGTAGGAGCATCTAGGGGTACTAGAAATCACCAAAAATAATTCTAATTTATTTTTTATTTTTTTCAAATGGTTAAGGTGTGGAAAATAAATATTTTAATTTTCAATAATGTGATTTTCCCTTGTGGTGATATGTAAATGCAATTTTTGGAGGAAATATGTTGAGATAAATGTTTCCAAGGAATTTAAATTGGAATAATCTCATTGGGGTGTCCATTTCTAGGTGGGTACCACTTTGCATGCATGTTATTGCATGTTCTTTCATATGCTTTGCATGCATTTGCATGTTGGTGCATGTTCATATTTGGCGCTGTCAAGGCAGTCAAAGATCAATGAAGATGCTATAATTGACCAAATTTAATTGGCCATGGTTTAAGTACCCATGTGAAGGCCATGTGAGCATTGAATAATTTTATTATTTTATGATTATTTCTCCAAATGAGGCGTGGGTTTTCCAAGGAGGTATTTTTCTTGTGGTTTTGGAAAACCATATTGGTTTTTCTCATTCAAAAATCTATAGTTTCGTGCCCTATCATTTGGGAAGATGGATTTGATAGTTTATGGACGTGAGAAGGGGAGATGATATTGTATTGAAGAGAGGATTTGAAGACTCCATTGTTGCAGATTTATGTTTGCATATAAGCCCATGTTTTTGGGAGCTAGTGAGCTCAGCATTTTGAGAGATAGTGAACTAGTGAAGTTTTTGTGAAGGGAGCTTGAGAGCTTCAACTGAAAGAAGGTTGAAAGAGACCAAAAAGACATTTTTGTTGTAGGTTTGGAGGTGTGCTACAAAAGCAAGAAGATTGATGATTTTATGGTTTGGTTGCAACCGTGATTTCTAATGAAGATTGCAGGGTGAAGATGGTAGAGGCTTGTGATAGAAATCAAATTGAAGGAGATACTTTTTTTATTGATCTTTGTTGTTTTGTATTAGTCATATTTTAGATTTGTAATGATTTCATTAGACCATATGGCTGCACAATCATTAGTTTTAGTTATGCTATGTAATTCTTGAATTTTGAGGAGATTTTGGGTGATCCCACAATATTGGTTTACAATTTTTGGCCAAACTGAACATTGTATTGATTTTTTCTAACTAAATCTTCACTTCCAGGGACCTATAGCGGATAAATTGTGAGGAATTTGAAGATGATGCAAACTAGTGATTTGTGACATTTTGTCTGTAGATTCTAAATATATTTTTTCAAAAAAAAAATAGAATTAATTGCACTTCTTTTTCCATCTCCTTTGAAAACTATTTTTTTTAGTAAAAACCATTTTTAAGGAGTGATGCTCACCGTATACAACATAATTTTTTTTCCAGAAGGATAAAATTCTATTTTTTTTGAATTTAGATTTGTAACTACTATATCTAGCACTTTCATTTAGTTTCATAGTGTTTTATTGAATATTTTTTCTTAATCAAGTTTCAAGTCAAACCAATTACAATTCGGACATAGGCGGACCGTTCAACATAACTTTTTGTATGTATCAAAATTCAATTTTTTTTTACTGGATCAAGGACATCAATATTAGTGCACTGATATTTTTCAATTTTGTTTTTTGATAATCTTACTATTTTTCCACATGTAGAACAAATAGCTTGATTTTCGATGAAAAACCTACATTCACAAGAAATAAAAAATAAATATAATAATCAAATTAAATATATTTAAAATTATACATTTTGGGAAGCTTATAATAAGAACTACATACAAAAATAAATTCATTTGATCCCCCAAAAGGTAAATCAAAAGTGGGTTTTTATCAGCATTTTGATAGGTGTAAATGAGACTCCATTATAGGTATGGTTTAAATCTAGCGGGGTTCTATCCAAAGGGATTTGATCTAAGGTGGTTTGATCAAACCCTCTTCAATTGGAATCCTTCAAATGGAACTTTTCAAGGCTTAAATCATTATATTTTCTAAAAATATGCGATTTCAGCAAAAATCAGGATCTCTCAGAAATTGTAAACCAGTATTGTGGGATCACCCTTTTGAATGAACAAAGAAGAACACTTCTTACAAATTTTTATGTTGTTTCAAACCATTTTTAAGTTGAATTTTTTAGATTTTTGTGAGTATGTGAATGAGGGTTGATTTCTTACTTCATCATATATACAATTTCTTACATGCATTCTTTTGCTTACACTAAACAAACCAACAATATTTATATGTCTGAATTGAAGAACAACAACAAAATAGAATTGTATAAAAAATATATACATGACACCTAAAAAAGTTACAATAGTTGCATGACTGAATTGAATCACAACAACAAAATAGATATGTATAAACTGGTGTATACTTATACATACATGTATACATATCCGTATATGTATACATATATGTATACATATATACATATACATATATGTATATACAATTTCTTACATGCATTGTTTTGCTTACATCGGACAAACCAACAATATTTATATGTTTGAATTGAAAAACAATAACAAAATTGAATTATATAAACATATATTTACATACTCATATATATATGTATATGTATAAATGTGTGTGTGTGTGTGTGTGTGTGTGTGTGTATACATATTTACATGACTGAATAGATGAAGCATAACCTATGAAAAAGAGAACACCCCAAATTTTATCTATGGCACCTAAAAAAGTTACAATAGTTGTATGACTAAATTGAATCACATCAACAAAATAGATATGTATAAACAAGTATATACTTATACATACATGCATACATATCCATATATGTATACACATACATACATATATTAGACATATAAATATTGTTGGTTTGTCCATTGTAAGCAAAATAATGCAAGAAAGGAATTGTATATACATATACATATAACATATATGTATATGTATATACAATTCCTCTTGCATTATTTTGCTTACAATGGACAAACAACAATATTTATATGTCTGAATTAAGAACAACAAAATAAATTTATAAACATAGATATACATATATATGAAGTAAAACCTATGAAATAGAGAACACCCCAAATTTATCAATGCACCTAAAAAGTTACAATAGTTGCATGGTGAATTGAAGAACAAAGCAAAATAGATATATGTACATATCTGTATGTATAAATATATGTGTATGTATATGTATAAATATCCGTATATGTATATGTATACATATATATATATATGTGTGTGTGTGTGTGTGTGTGTGTGTGTGTGTGTGTGTGTGTGTGTGTGTGTGTGTGTATGTCTATACATATACATATACATTACATCTATTTATGTGTGTGTATATATATATATTTGTGTGTAGAGTATACATGTATACATATATTTATATGTATATGTATATGTCTATACATATACATATACATTACATATATTTATGTGTGTGTATATATATATGTGTATGTGTGTGTATACATGTATACATATATGTATATGTGTATACATGTATATATAAAGAAGTTGGAAGGGAGATCGGACTCCGAGTGTAACATGTAGTGGTGGTGGGATTGAAGTTGTAGAGACCTTAAGTGAACACATTCTTGCTTGTTTGTGAAGAACAATCGAGAATACGGTAGATTGAAAGGGGAGAAACTTGGTGAGTTGTGCGAGGCACAGCCCTGGAGAATTGAATGCATAAGGACTCGCATTTTGTGTAGGATGTTGTGGAAGTAATAGGAGGGGACATGCATTAAACATGACTGTACAGAAGAATTGGCGGGGGCGGCGAGCGATTAATGTGAGCTAGTGGAGTGAAAGGGTGGCAGACTATATTTTGGCAACATGGAAATCCAGTCCACTTTGGATGTCATGCCACGAACCAAGTGGAGGTGGGACCGTGCACGTATCGATCACATGGAAAAAGAAATTTTTTGACACCTTGGCCAAATCATGTAATAACACGTGTCATATGAAATCAAAGTGGGATAACTAAAAATGAAAAACTGTTAAATGAATATAGGTGGAAACAAGAAGCATAAATACAACACACATTGCAATTTGAACAAACTATATTGCAAATCAAAACAAAATATGGTTGCATCTGTAGATATCACAAATTAAAAATTGTCAACAATAAGTTTGCATTTGTAGATATCATAAATTATAAACTATCCAAAACATACATTGTAAATCAAATCAAATTAAGGCTACATCTATGGATATCAATGTTGTTTCAATTATTGGAAAGCAAATACGAGCTGCTGCAATATAGAATTGGTGGTTGGATGCTCGGGGTACCAATGACCATGTTCTCGCCCCATTCCAGTAAATGTAGAGTGTTGCTGACATGACTAGGAGTTGGATTGGAAAATTAGGTGCAAGTGATATGTCATGGGGGTGGTGGTGAATAGTTTATAGAAACTGATATCTTTACATCCCGACTGGTAGTCTGACTTGGAGAATGAGTGCACTTGAACTCATATTGAGAGAGGGTTGAATAATTCATTGTAGTGGAGAAGTGAGGGATATTGATGTTGAGCAAATCCTATAATATTACATTACTTTGTGACAAGGGATTAGCGGGGGTGTTTAACCGCCTTTCTCTTTGTAAAGCCCTATGTGCAACCTCAATCTATTTTTCCTTTATGTCTTGTTCCCTCTGAAGCCTCTCTTGCTCCTTTTTGGAATCTCTATCCTTCTTTTGTTGTATTTTCTACTGCTCTTTTTCTTTACATTGTATCTACCTCTCTATTTTGGCCTGCTACTTCAATTCCCTCACCACATTTCTTGCTGCCTTTTTCTCCTCATTCTCTTGTTTCTTTTGAGCTTTTATCTCCTCAATATCTTTCTTCCTTTCCTCTTGATATAGTAATAGATTCATCATCTGTTATCAACAGCTGTGATTATTTGCTCAATCGAATTCCATTACCACCACCTTTGGATTTTTTTGATGGATAATGTGCACAAGCAACTTGAGGAATTTTCTGATGTGTGAAACTATTTCTATTTATTGTGTTTGCTCCAATTGTGAGACAATTTTATCCTCCACTTGAATGTCCACTTCCAATGAGTCCTCGATGAAATCTTCACTACCTCCTAAATCTGAAGTGCCACAACCAACATAGTAATGCACAATTTTAGATAGGTCAATTACAGGTGGCGGTGGTGATGGGAAACTAAAAGTACCCTGCTATTCTTGGACATGAAAATAAATTTATAGATTCATTAATCCCTCCACTAACCAAGATGGTTGGCTACGTTGCGATGAAAGACTCAAACTATCATCCAATTGGTCAACTGGGCTATCCACCATGGGAGGAGTTTGTTGATCAGCCACCACTTGTGTAACTAAATCAACAAGATTGTTATCAGGTGAATGTTGTATATGTTCCTGTACTTGTGATTCTATTGTAGACTATAATTGTCCATCTAGAAGAGTGGGAAACAATGTTTGTGCAACATTGTCTTTTGACACAACAACTCTTGAAAGGCTAAGGATGTTTTTCACTATAGAAGCAACCTCGCCTATGCTGATGTCAAATGTGTCATTGGGACACATGTCATCCATGAGTGCATCTTGATTGGGTGGCCATATCCCAGTCCTTCTAAATCCAACTTTGATATTATCAAATGTCAAAGCTCTTAATAGTGGTTTACTACCTAGCTCTGCAAGTTCTATCCTCTTGACTTCAAGGTTTGGAAACCTTACCATCCATGATGCACGTTCTGATTTGAAGTATGATTGAAAGGTGAAAACATACTCACATCCAACAATTGTAGTTTATGTGAGGTGTGTGCTTGCAATGTTAGTAAATCTATACCTGAATCTCTTGCTTGTTGGATGGTTGTGAGCATAAAATGGCTTCCATGCCCATCAAAAATTAGCAATGGCCTATTGGTGGAAAACACACCACCTAGAACTAACCGGGAAAAGTGGGACAACCATTTCATAAACAACTCCTTTGTCATCCATGCATGCAGCTAGGCTACCATACAAGCAACTAGTTCACAATTTACAATGTAATTTTGTTTAAGTTATGTTTCCCCTTAAACAAGTAAAAGATTAGAATGCGTTTCTCGACAACATTAACACAACATAGAATGGTTATCCATTCATGAATCTTTGGAATAATGTATGACACATTCCAAATGCAATGAGGACCATATGGATGTGATTCATATGCTACAAACAATGACTTGTAAAAATCTTCTGTAATAGCCAATCTAAGGTTTAGTTCCCTATCTTTGTCTAGGCCTTCAACTGTCTGCAACGTAAGTTCTGGATGTCGGTTCTTGAATTTTTTCCACCAGGACTTCCCCAGGAACCCATTCTTGAAAGGATTTGGTCTATTTTCATAAATTTGGGCAACCTCTACCTTAAGATTGACAATCTCAAGGCCATGGCCAATCACAACCATTTCCTTGCACCATTCCACAATCAAAAGTTCTTCCTCTTCAATGAGGACTGTTGGAAGACTTTTCTTGGACATTGTTGTTAGTTTGCCTAGCCATTTGGAGAGCGTGGTTGTTGGGATTTTCAAATTTTTTGAAGCTCCCCTTATTGACATGTCATTTTCCTCTACATCATAGAGTTCCCCTGTCATGTCCTTTGATTACCACAATTGTCGTTGCATTGTTACCTTCTGCGATCTTCAAGGTGTAGGAATCTCATTCTGTGCTATTTGAGGTGTAGAATCCTCCACTACCAGTGCAACAGGATTGATGTCCACATGAACTAGAGGATCTACTTCTAGGGGAAATTCAACCCCTCATTTGTGGGAGGGCAACCGTGTCGTGGCTCTTTTCTTTTTTTTTGGTTGCAATATGGATCACCATTCCATTACCCTTAGTCATCTACATAGAATAAGTACAATCAAAACCAAGAAGGAAAAAAAAAACATATATTTAGTTCTTTTGACAATAATAGGAAGGAAAATTTTCATATTGAATGACAATTTTCTTTGTGTATGAAGACAATGATGCTTGAACAAAAGACTAATTTGTTTGTGTATGTGTTTTCTTTTTAGTTTGTTTCATTGATATTCAGAAATACTATAAATAGTTCACAAACATAGCAATACATATATATAGACTTCACTTATTCTAGAGTGAGTGACATAAGAAAAAGAGGAATGACACGCACATAATAGGCATTCTTAGGCATTGGGAACCACACTTACATTGTATTCAAGGCAAACACAACTAATAACCCATGACTGTAATGAAGGACAAAGTAAATGAAAGGGGATGAAAAATAGTAAGAGTTTAACAAATCTTATATCTTATAGGCATGTATACACATACTCATGCACAAAAAATTGGGAACTACACTTACATTGTAAACAAGGAAAACACACTTGATAACTATGACTCTAATGAAGGAAAAAATATATGAAAAGGAATGAAAAATAGTAAGTTAGAGTTTAAAAAATATCATATCTCTTAGGCATGTACAATATAAACATACTCATGCACATCAAAATGGGAACCACACTTACATTTTAATAATGACTATAATGATTGCAATATAAATCATATGGAAACATAATTGCTAACCTATGACTGTAGTGATTGCAATATAAACTGTAGAGAAACACAACCGTTTAACTATGATTGCAATGATTGCAATATAAACTGTAGGGAAACATAACTGCTAACCTATGACTATAATGGCTATGATGAAGAACAATATAAATCTTATGAATATAAAACAGTAAGTTAGAGCTTAATAGATCTCATATCTTAAAGGCATGTACAACATAAACATACTCACGCACAACAAACTGGGAACCACACATTTTATCATAGGGAAACACAAATATTTAACTATGACTGTAATGATTGCAATATAAACCGTAGGAAAACACAATTGCTAACCTATGATTGTAATGGTTGTAATGAAGAAGAATATAAAGCTTATGAGTGGAAAATAGTAAGTCAGAGCTTAACAAATATCATATCTTAAAGGAATGTACAACATAAACATACTCATGCACATCAAACTGGGAACCACCCTTATATTTTATCGCAAGGAAAGACAATTGTTTAACTATGATAGTAATGATTGTAATATAAACCGTAGGGAAACACAAATGCCAACCTATGATTGTAATGGTTGTAATAAAGATCAATATTTAATAAAGCTTAGAAATGGAAAATAGTAAGTCAAAGCTTAAGAAATCTCATATCTTAAAGGCATGTACATCATAAACATACTCACGTACAACAAACTGGGAATCACACTTACATTTTATCATAGGGAAACACAACTGCTAACCTGTGACTATAATGGTTGTAATGAAGAACAATATAAAGCTTACAAATGGAAAACAATAAGAGTTTAACAAATTTCACACCTTTTATGAATGACCAACTCATTCATAGACATAAATGATATAAATAATCTCAATGTAGAGGAATACTTGGAACAATATGGAAATTGCTAGTCTAGAATTTGTGCCGCTACCTCCTCTTCTTGTCATGCCGATCAATTCTATGCTTGTCACTCCTATTTTTCTTATGTTGCTCACTCCAAAATAAGTGAAGTCTTCAAGGATCTCACAACTATTTGAATTGGGAATTATAGTGATTTGTTTCATGCTTGTTTGATATGGTGTATTAAATTTTTGTCCTCTTTCAAATTTGAATTTTATGTGTGATATATAGATTGATATACACATGATCTTGAACTATTAACATTCTCACTATCTCTGTCTAACCATTTATCATAGCCTTATTTGATTAAAGTCATCGTAATTTTTTTAAATAAATCCCTGATTTAATTAAATCATTGTCTCTGATAATTAGCTAGGTCATTTCATCTTCCTATCTTTGTTTAATTAAATAATCCATATTATTTGATTAAATCTCTAAAGTTCATCTAATTAAATTAAATAAATCAAACATTTATCTAATTTAATCTAACATCATGTGGTTAAATAAATCAAAAAATATTTATTTAACTAGGTCTAAATCATTCTCTTATATTGAGTTATTTAAATCCTAAAATCTAAGTCAAAATGGTCAAATCAACTAACATCATTTAAATTAATCAAATCCTAATTAATCTTAGTCTTAATCCATCAATTCCTCTAGATTTTGCAATTGCACATGAAAATCAATTTAATTGATTTATAAATCATCTATTTTCATTCAAAAAGGAATCAAAGATGGAATATTCTCAAATTTGAAATGCATGGTTAGAAACATGATTCCTCAAGAAATTCATTTGAAAGTAAAAGAAGAGGGATGAAGTTAAGAACATAACAAATTTGAAGCAAGAATATCAAATCCTATTCTAAAACCATGCAAACTCTTAATCTCTTGAGGGAGTTGGTGCCAATTTGATGTGAAAATTGGCCCTTTCCCAACTCCAATGATGCAATGGTGATTTGATGAAGAATTTGATCCACTTTGTTGATGCTTGATGAGTGCTCCAATGGGAAAATCTGCATAACCTAGCTAAGATTCAATGATAATGGATGGAATTTGCAATGATTTGAGCATATAGTGTTACTCAAATTGTGGATGATGAAATGAGGAGATTAGCCTCTTTTGTATAGAAGAGTTGATGGATGAATGTCAAAATAGAGCAATGTGGGACTAAGAATTAACCAATGGAAAAGTGCCACTTGTCAACCTATGAGTGGATGGAGGATGTGCAAGTTTTGAGGATTGTGCCAATAAATGCATATTTTGAATTTTGAATTGTTGAAATGACATGCAAGAGGGAAGGAAGAATGCATTGAATGCCACTTGGCTCAAGGAAAATGACATGTAAAGAGAGTAAATGCCTTGTTGGAAGGGACAAGTCCTTTTGGGGAGATTTCAAATTTGAGGAATATTCCATCTTTGATGCCTTTTTGAATGAAAATAGATGATTTATAAATCAATTAAATTGCTTTTCATTGCAAGTTGCAAAATCTAGAGGATTTGATGGATTAAGACTAAGATTAATTAGGATTTGATTAATTTAAATGATGTTAGTTGATTTGACCATTTTGACTTAGATTTTAGGATTTAAATAACTCAAAATGAGAAGAGAATGATTTAGACCTAGTTAAATAAATATTTTTGATTTATTTAACCAAGGGGGTGATGTTAGATTAAATTAGATAAATGTTTGATTTATTTAATTTTATTAGATGAACTTTAGAGATTTAATCAAATAATATGGATTATTTAATTAAATAAAGATATGAAGATGAAATGACCTAGCTAATTATACAGAGACGATGATTTAATTAAATCGAGGATTTATTTAATTAAAAGGAGAATTATGATGACTTTAATCAAATAAGGCTATTCAATTAAATGGTTAGATAGAGGGATAATCAGGATGAAACGATGTTAGTAGATCGGATCGAGTGTGCACATCAATCAGATATTTTCTATGTCTACAATATGAATTACATATATGATTTATTTTGACCATTAAATTTTGAGTTGATTGGTTTTGTGGAATGTTTGCATTTGTTTATGTAATTTTTTTCATGAAGAATGGCAGCCTTACAACTTGTTTTTGTGGATGCAGTTGGGCGCAAAGGTGAAGTGACCAATACATGCACAATTCATTTGGCGAGATGGGACAGATCTCTATCGATACGTGTTGTAGGTCTCATGTTTGATGAGACAGGCGGATGATTATGCGTGTTGTTTTGGTCATACTTATGTGAGAAACTTGGTAATAAGATATCATTTGAGTCAAAGATGAGACACATGGGTTTGAATAGTGCTGAAGTAGTAGGCCTATTTTGTTGTGCAGTGTTGTGTTGTCTGTAAGGGAGTCTTGTGTTGGTTTGACAACTAGGTTTCAATGTTTATGTAGGTGGGGGTCTACTTTTATGATACGACTCTTTTATGAGCACCCAAGATCTTGTTAGTGAAATTATATATATATATATATAGAAATACTTTGAATACAGTTCAACTTGTTTGGTTGCCAACATGTACATATTTTGCAAACAAATATATACCAAAAAATGTGCATTTAATGTTTGATTATTGTTTGGGATTTTTGTGGCTTTTTATGCACGTTTATTTTTCTCATATCTGAAAGAGAGGCATACCACTATGGGCCCCAACGCATGCCAGTCCTATCACGCGTTTAGGACCCCGTGCACGTTCTGGATCCTCTCCCCTACCAGTGGCTATTTCCATTTTCTAGTCATATGAAATCGATTATAGAGTGAGAGAATAATATAGTTTACTCAAATATTAGCTCCATACTAGAACATGCACAAATTCATGGTAAATCATAATTAGAACACAATGGTTTAACTCATTATTGACAACTGGTCGCCAGAAAAAAAAAAATATTTTAAAATGTGTATGTCTATGTAGAAGATGGCTAAGGGTAAGGGACCAATGGTGGGTAGGGTGATGTTGAGTGAGGGGTCCACATTAGCAACATCCACGTCAGAATTTTTTTTTTACCAATCCGTTAACAGTCCACCTTGCAACTCAAAAAAATTTAGGGAGAAATTTGCGCACGTTTTCACACTTTTTCAAATCGCTTTTCAAAATCCACAAAATTCGAGCCCATATTTGGTGTTACATCCCTTACATTGAGAATATGTGTTTAGTTATGTATTTCGAATGCAATGTTAGTTGCGAGTAACTACTTTCATGTGAATGTGAAATTGAGAATAAAATAGTTATTTTATTTATCGCAACTATAATGTAAACAATCTTTTTATATGCAAGTGATTTTCTTGTTCACGTGAAATTGAATGTGTTCATGAAATTATAATTAAATAGTTATATAGCCATTGAGAACGATCTAACCATAATACTTGTTAGTGAATGCAAGACTACTGATGCCACGATGGAAAAGGAATTATCATCAGGGAGAGGTTGTGGTTAACAGAGGATCAAAAATTATTGTCTTGCCATGAGCTAGAATATGATGGTGTAGATTAATCGTAACCTTGGTCACTTTTCATTAATTAAATAATTATTCTAATAAGTCAAGTTCATTTCGTGTTTCATCTTATCTCCCTTGGGAATTAAGGTCTTGTAATATTTTTAAAATGGGTCGCCACCTCCTAAGCCGATAGAATGATATAATTCAAATAATGTAAATCAAAATTAATGAAATATTTTGGGTGCCGGTGAGAAGGTGGTAATTCTTCGCCACCTTTCCCATTTCCTTTCTAAAACGTTCAAGAATGGAAAACCAAGAGTTAGGCGTGAGTGTGAATCTTGGTCTTGGCGTTAGAAGGAGTCTCTCTTCAAAATTGGCTTTTATTTTTCTCAATCGTCTTCGGTCGATCAACAATTCCTTCTCTCTGAACTTTCATTCCTTCTCTTTGATGAGTAATACTTCAGCTCTCCTTCACTAGTCAAACCATGATTATGAAATTCACCATACTATCCTTGCAGTTGTAGCTAAGCTTGTGGTCATCAAATTATTTCATAGTTTTCTCTTTTAAAAACCCTGAATCATAATTGGCCTTATGTTCGAGTAGTGCTTGAGATAAATTTGGAGACGTGCGATTTGGGAGTTGTCTCTACATTCTAACCTCTGCTTTTGGAAAACGTTGGGGTCTTGGTGCTGTCAATTTGTTCAATCTTAGAAGAGGAAGTTGGTCATATTTTTCTCTTGTTTGAGTATCCTTTCTAAAGCACTCTGAGATCTTCTTCGATCTTCGAACTCTTCAATTTGCAGGCATGTTTTCGTATCTGCTAAGTGTGAATATAATCCTATGTCAAATTGGAATCTTCTTGTTGAATGATATATAGCATAGCAAGTAATTGTGTGAATTTGACATTAGTCGAATCTGGTTATTTATGATATGGTTTCACTGTCTATTACACCAAACTTCTTAGTGATAAATATTTCAATTCTTTTAGGTCTGGTAACCACTATCAACCCTGAAGATAGTTGATTTACCAAAATATATATATTTCTCTATCAGTTCTTGGGTCTAACCAGGCACCCTGTTCCTCTGTACTGATGAACTAGAAATGATTTATGGAACTTTTCTTTTCCAATCTATGGTCAAGGTTTAAACTAGAATTAAGAGACTAGTTGGGTTTATAACTAGTAGTAATATTCTCTTATTGAGATCAGTGGGAACTATTTAGATATTTCTAGATGAACTCAACCTAACCAAATAAGACAAATAATTTCCTTTGTATACATTTCCTTACTATTCAAAGTTCTTATTGGAACATATATATATTTTATATGAGATATGGAAATCCTCTCTATCGAATTAATCTCTTTCAAATGCATTCAGTTAATGGTTAAGATATAACCTGAACCTAATGAAATGAGAAAAAAATTTGACATTAAATCAATATTCATGAGACATATGTAATCATGTCGAGCAAGGGTGAGAGCGCTGACGGCACAAGAGTACCAGTAATGAAATTGAAATCCTTGGCCAAGGTACAGTGCTACATCCAACATCTGTTAGCCATCAAGTATCAGATGTATCACTGATCAGAGTAATCTTCTAGTTGGGAGGTACCCATAGTGAAGGTTTGATCAGGAGATACAGGTCCTTGACACCAGGATCAGAGGCATGATGATAGAATGATCCCTGTTGATTTCCCTCTTGAAGGGACAAGTTTCTTCAGTCGAAGGAACACGAGAGACCAATAGGTCTTCGAATGGGTGGTAAATCCCCTGATGATATCTCTTTTTCCCATGCTGATAGAGTCAAGTTCAAATGCTTCAGCTTCTTAACTGTACACTCTTGAAACCTTTCTCTCTCTTTACATATCTGAAATGATTACTTAGCTTAAAAATTGATTAGTTGTAATTCTATGTTCTAGTTTTTCAGAAGCAATGAAAAGTTAGTTAAAGTTCATTTGTATTTTCTATTATTGGAAATCAGTTAGATGTTTCTTTTCAGCTGAAACTGAATCTTAGAAGTTAGTTAAGGAATTGAATGCTATGTATTTACTTTTAATGGAAAATACTTTTCTTTCAAAATGCAAAAAGGGAACCCTAGTTTGAAACAAGTTAGTTGCATCTTTAGCTGAAAGTTGTTAGTTAGTTTCCTTTCTTAAACTGTAGGACAATTAGAGTATTACATATGGTATCAGAGCTACCAGGTTTGGAACTGAACCTTGGGCTCGTCATGCAAACCTACAAAAACTAAAATCTACCCTTGGTGTTTTTCTAGGATGTGGATACAGAAAACAACCCAGAAGAAGGTATGAGATCTGGTATCCAAACGACTATGGAAAATCAGACTCTAGTATGATTATTCTAGATGCTCTATACCTGCGGACTTAGGGACCATGGCTGAAGCTCTGAGGAGACTTTGGCGAGAAAGAAGGAAGTGGACACCTTCCAGTAAGGAAGCCGTTAAAGTAGCCATCCTTGCTGAAATGAAACATACCAGCACTGTGAACCTAATCAATATTGAAACCAAGCTGATTGAATCTTCTAGAAAATGGAAACCAAACCCTGAATGTAGGCTCATACCTTTTTCTGAATTCAGTGATCAGGAGGAACCGATCACCAGCAGTGATAATGATACTTAATCAGTTTGTAATGAAAACCTATCACAAGAAGTGATAGATACTCTTTTGTAACAATTTTGTAATTAAATCTATCATAGGGAGTGATAGTTATTTATAATCATTTTGTAATTAAATCTATCACAGAGAGTGATAGTTATTTATAATCATTATGTAATTAAATCTTTCACAGGGAGTGATAGTTATTTATAATTATTATGTAATTAAATCTATCACAGGGAGTGATAGTTATTGATTTTGTAATTGAACCTATCACAAGGAGTGATAGTTATTTACAATAATTTTGTAATTGAATCTATCACAGGGAGTGATAGTTATTTTGTAAGCATTATTGAAAGGATTCTATAATTAATTTGATGGCATATCATGTTGAAATCTTAAAGCAATTGTTTGTTTATGAAATCTTATAGAAAGAACCATGGAAATAAAACCCAACATAGACTAATAAGTAATACCATATAAGCAGGAACTTCATTGGAATGGAGAATTCCATAAATGGGTTCAAAGGAGATCGAGACAATGATAACCCTATGGCCAAACTAGACCAATTATTGAATTTGATGAGTGAAACTCAACCGATTGCTAAATCTGAAAAGAAAAGTGGATGGGCAAAATGATATGCTTGAGGAAAGGTCTGAGACCCGTAGTGACCAATGTGAAGAAAGTTCTAAAACCATAAGCCTGGGTAATAAAAGGAGTCGATTGGCTAATGAATTGGCCAAGGATATGAAAAATATTAAACCTCTGAAGTTTGAGGGCTCTGCATCAGGAGATGCTGCTGAGGCATGGCTAATTGAGATGGAGAAATACTTTGAGTTAAGAGACTACTCAAACACTTCCAAGGCCACTTGGGTAGCCTACTGGTTGGCCAGAGAAGCCACAACTTGGTGGGAAACCAAAAGAGCGGAAATGGGTCTTAAAGTGGCAGATGTGACCTGGGAGCAGTTTGTAAGGATATTTCAGCAAATATGGCTCCCACAGTTATTCTATGATCAGAAAATTTTGGATTTTGAGAACCTTAGGCAAGGGCCTTTATTAGTCAATGAATACTGGGAAAAATATACTCGGTTACTGAAATATGTACCTCAATATCAACAAGATGAAAACTTTTGAGTCTAAAAGTTCATTTTGGGATTGAACAACCGCATTGGAGGTCTGATAGATGTTTTGGCACCTCGTACAATGGATGAAGCTTAAGAGAAAGCAGTTCGGCAGGAACAAAGATTGAAAAAGGATGATTCCATCAGGGATAAGAATCACGGTAAGGGAAAATAGAAATAGTCTCATTAGAATTTCAAGAGAAAAGGCAATAAGAATAATCAGTATGATAGAAAAAAGGATAAAAAGGGCAATAACATCAACCGAAAAGATAAAACTAGTGCAAGCGAAGGTCCAGAAAAGAAAGGACCACCAGGGGGATGCTTTAATTATGGTGGAGAGCATTATGAAAATCAATTCCCTAATAAGAATCAATAGGGGCAGCAACAACGAAGGTCATTACCACCCCAACTGAAAACTTTCCAATAGAGGATCCATGCAACTGTAGACAATAGATAGGAAGAGTATCAAGTCACTCCAATTGAAACTCCAGGTATGCTTTACGGGAACCCAATAACCATATTAATTGACACTGGGGCTACTGAATGTTTTATATCACCCAAACTACTTGGTAGATTTCCAAAAAGAACTAGGTTTATGGAAAACTCTTGGACTGTAGAATATGCTAATCAGATGAGAGCTCAGGTAGAGCAGTGTCTGTTTGAGGCTAGGGTAGAACTTCCAGGCATCACTACTGAAGTTAATCTATATGTAGCACCCCTAGGTTCCTATGACGTAATCCTCAGGATGAACTGGTTAAAGGAGCATAAGGCCAAGATTGATTGCCTGGCAAAGACAGTGGAGTGTCTAGATGATAATGGAAATTTAGTGTTTTTGCAAGGAGTGCAACGGGAAGTTAGAATGCGGAAAATTTCCACCATGCAACTGAAAAGAAATAAAAAGAAGGGTTGTTAGATATATGCTGTAAAGATGGAGGAAGTTAGGGAATTTAAAGAAAGTGTAATCTTGGATGATATGATTATGCAAACTCAGAACCAGAGTGAGGAAATGGAAATTGATCATAAGGAGGGAACCTTTGCGGAGAGATATCCTTATCTCCAAGAATATCAGGACGTGTTTCCAGAGGAACTACCTGGGCTATCGCCAACAAGGGTATTTTATTTCTCTATAGATTTAGTTCCTAGGGCTGAACCTGTCTCTAAGGCCCTGTATCATATGACCACAGTGGAGCTCATGGATTTAAAGGCACAATTGCAAGAGTTGCTAGATAAAGGGTTAATTCGACCTAGTGTTTCACCATGGGGTGCACCAGTGATATTTGTTAAGAAGAAGGATGGGACACTCTGACTATGCATTGATTACTGCATGCTGAATAAGCTCACTATAAAGAATAAATATCCCTTGCCTAGGATAGATGATCTTTTTGACCAGATGAAGGGAGCATCCGTGTTTTCCAAAATAGATTTTAAGATCAGGATATCACCAGTTAAGATTGAAAGATGAAGACATCCATAAAATAGCTTTTAGAACTAGGTACGACCACTATGAATTCGCAGTGTTTCCTTTTGGAATTACCAATGCTCCAACAACATTTATGAACTTGATGAACAACATTTTCTACAATTTTCTAGACAAGTTTGTGTTGGTATTTCTTGACGACATTCTTCTTTATTCCAAGAATGAGGAAGAACATCTTCGACATCTTTGGATAGTCCTTCAATGATTAAAGAACACCAACTTTATGGTAAGTTGTCAAAATGCACTTTCTTCTAGAAGGAGGTACAATATTTGGGTAGTATCATATCAGCTAAGGGAATAACAATAGACCCTACAAAGATAAAAGCTATAGTAGAATGGTCAGTACCTAAAAATGTGCACGAGGTTAGGAGCTTCATGGTTCTAGCTGGGTATTATCGAAGGTTTGTGAATTTTTTTTCTAGAATTTCTCACCCCATCACTTCCCTTTAGAGAAAGGGGAAGAGGTTTGAATGGACCACGAAATGTAAGGAAGCTTTTGATACATTGAAGGAGAAGTTAACCGCAACACCCATTTTGGTTGTACCAAACCCTAACGGTCGTTTTGTAGTAATCATAGATGCGTTTGGTGATGGATTAGGAGGAGTATTGATGCAAGATGAGAAGGTGGTGGCATATGAATCCCAAAAATTGAAAAAATATGAGCAGAATTATGCACCACATGATCTGGAATTAGCAGCTATCGTTCATGCCTTACAAATGTGGCGACATTACTTGTTGGGAAAAACATTTGAACTCAAGTCGGATCACCAAGGGTTAAAGTACTTATTTACTCAGCCTAACTTAAGAGCCCAAAAAAGAAGGTGGATGGAGTTAATATCAGATTATGATTTTGAGATCAGTTACATCAAAGGAAAGGAAAATAGAGTAGCCAATGCATTGAGCTGACAGAGGCATATAACTTCTATGACGTCAGTCAACACAAATTTTAGAACTCAGGTGTTGCAAAAAATGTTTGAAGATGAATTTTACCTTCAAGTGTGAGAGGCTCTTTAGGAAAACCCACATGACCCTAAATATGAGGGATCTCATATTGAGGCAGATGGGCTATTAAGGTACAAGGGAAGAATTTACATACCCAATTATTTAGAGTTAAGGAAGACAATATGGCAAGAGACTCACTCAACACCCTATTCAGGACACCCTGGTGTGGCAAAAATGTTGGCCAATGTCAAACCCCTATATTTTTGGAAGGGAATGAAAAAGGATGTCGCCAGATTCATTGCAGGTTGTTTTGAATGTCAGAAGGTTAAGGTAGAGCATTAACACCCAACAGGGTTACTACAACCTCATAGTGTACCCGAATGGAAATGACAAGTCATTAGTATGGATTTTGTCCAGGGATTACTGATGACCAGGAATAGGCACAATGCAATACTGGTTGTGGTGGACAAACTCACTAAGGAAACACATTTTATACTAGGGAATTTGACAGATGGAGCTTTAGTGGTTGCTTGGAAGTTTGTGCAAGAATTTTTTTGATTACATGGAGTTCCAAAGAAGATTATCTCTGACAGAGATGCTAGAATGACATCTAGATTTTGGAGGACTTTATTTTCTGCCCTGGGAATTCAGTTAAATATCAACACAACTTATCACCCAGAAACTGATAGTCAAACGAAAAGGGTAAATCAAATTTGGAAGATCTACTTAGAATATACTGCATGGATCAACAATATAAATGGGAGGAATATTTACCATTGGTAGAGTTCGCCTATAATAACTCTTATCAGTCAACTATCAAAATGGCACCATTTGAAGCCTTATATGGTAGAAAGTGCAGAACACCTATCAGTTGGGACAAAATGGAGGATAGGATCGTCCTCAGACTTGAAATGCTCTTAGAAATGGAAGAACAGGTTAAGTTGATCAAGTAGAGGTTAAAAGACGCCAATGACCGACAAAAGAGCTACGCAGATGCAAAAAGAACCCCTAGGCAGTTTATAGTTGGGGATAAAGTTCTCTTACGGGTAAAACCCTAGAAAATATCAATCAAATTCGAAAAAGCCTCAAAGCTAGCTCCAAGATATGTGGGACCATTTGAAGTCCTGGAATTTATTAACCCAGTAGCTTACAAAATTTCTCTACCACCAACCCTCGCTAGATTACACAATGTATTTCATGTTTCCTATCTTAAGAAATATTATACAGGATTTGATCACCAAATTGACTGGAATTCTTTGCAGGTGCGGGATCTAGGGGTGATCACAGTCGAGCTGCTTAGAGTGCTCGAGGTGCGCAAGATGCGCTTACGTAACCAAGAGGTTATGCAATGAAAAGTCAAGTGGGACCAATACTCTAAAGAAAATGCCACTTGGGAGGATTATGAAGAAATCCTTCAGAAATTTCCTTATCTTTTGATGAACAATTGAGAACACTATATTTATGTTTATGTTTAAATTTGAGACTTAGAATAAACAATCATCAAGGACAATGATTCTTAAGGGGAGGAGTATGTTACATCCCTTAGATTGAGAATATGTGTTTAGTTATGTATTTCGAACGAAATGTTAGTTGCAAGTAACTCCTTTCATGTGAATGTGAAATTGAGAATAAAATAGTTGTTTTATTTATCGCAACTGTAATGTAAATGATATTTTTATATCCAAGTGATTTTCTTGTTCACATGAAATTGAATGTGTTCATGAAATTATAATTAAATATTTATATAGCCGTTGAGAATGATCTAACCATAATACTTGTCAGTGGATGCGGGACTGTCGATGCCATGATGGAAAAGAAAATATCATCAGGGAGAGGTTGTGGTTAACAGAGGATCAAAAATTATCGTCTTACCATGAGCTGGAATATGATGGTGTAGATTAATCATAACCTTGGCCACTTCTCATTAGTTAAATAATTATTCTAATAAGTCAAGTTCATTTCGTGTTTCATCTTATCTCCCTTGGGAATTAAGGTCTTGTAATATTTTTAAAATGGGTCGCCACCTCCTAAGCCGATAAAATAATATAATTCAAATAATGTAAATCAAAATTAATGAAATATTTTGGGTGCCAGTGAGAAAGGTGGTAATTCTTCTCCACCTTTCCCATTTCCTTTCTAAAACATTCAAGAAGGGAAAACCAAGAGTCAGGCGCGAGTGTGAATCTTGGTCTTAGCATTGGAAGGAGTCTCTCTTCAGGATTGGCTTTTGTTTTCCTCAGTCATCTTCAGTCGATCAACAATTCCTTCTCTTTGAACTTTCATTCCTTCTCTTTGATGAGTAATACTTCAGCTCGCCTTCGCTAGTCGAACCATTATTATGACATTCACCATACTATCCTTGTAGTTGTAGCTAATGCCTTTTCGTCAATAAGAATATCTATCATTTGCTTGTGTCCATCGAATTATTTCATAGCTTTCTCTTTTAAAAACCCTGAATCATAATTGGCCTTATGTTCGGGTAGTGCTCGAGCTAACTTTGGAGATGTGTGATTTGGGAGTTGTCTTTGCATTCTAATCTCTGCTTCTGGAAAACATTGAGGTCTTGGTGCTGTCAATTTGTTCAATCTTAGAAGAGAAGTTGGTCGTATTTTTCTCTTGTTCGAGTATCCTTTCTAAAGCACTATGAGATCTTCGACCTTCAAACTCTTCAATTTGCAGGCATGTTTTCGTATCTGCAAAGTGTGAATATAATCCTATGTCAAATTGGAATCTTCTTGTTGAATGATATATATCAGAGCAAGTAATTGTATGAATTTGACATTAGTCGAATCTAGTTATTTATGATATGGTTTTGTTGTCCATTATGCCAAACTTCTTAGTGATAAATCTTTCAATTCTTTTAGGTCTGGTAACCAATGCCGACCCTGAAGATAGTTGATTTACCAAAATATATATATTTCTCTGTCAGTTCTTGGGTCTAACTGAGCACCCTATTCCTCTGTACTGATGAACTAGAAATGATTTATGGAACTTTTCTTTTCCAATTTTTGGTCAAGGTTTAACCTAGAATTAAGAGACTAGTTGGGTTTATAATCAGTAATAATATTATGTTATTGAGATCAGTGGGAAATATTTAAATATTTCTAGATGAACTCAACCTAACCGAATAAGTCAAATCATTTCCTTTGTATACATATCCTTGCTATTCAGAGTTCTTTTTGGAACATATATATATATTTTATATGAGATCTAGATATCCTCTATGTTGAATCAATCTCTTTCAAATGCATTCACTTAATGGTTAAGATATAACCTAAACCTAATGAAATGAGAAACAAATTTGACATTAAATCAATATTGATGAGACATATGTAATAATGTCGAGCAAGGGTGAGAGCGTTGACAGAATAGGAGTGCCAGTAATGAAATTAAAATCCTTGGCCAAGGTACGATGCTAGATCCAACATCTGTCAGCCATCAAGTACCAGATGTATCACTGATCAGAGTAATCTTCTAGTTGGGAGGTAACCATAGTGAAGGTTTGATCAGAGATACATGTCCTTGACACCAGGATCAGAGGCATGATGATAGAATGATCCCTATTGATTTCTCTCGTGAAGGGATGAGTTTCTTTAGTCGAAGGAACACGAGAGACAAGTAGGTCTTCGGATGGGCAGTAAAGCCCCTGATGATATCTCCTTTTTCCCATGATGATAGAGTCAAGTTCAAATGCTTCAGCTTCTCAACTGTACACTCTTGAAACCTTTCTCTCTCTCTTTACATATCTGAAATGGTTACTTAGCTTAAAAATTGATTAGTTGTAATTAATGTTCTAGTTTTTCAGAAGCAATGGAAAGTTAGTTAAAGTTCGTTTGTATTTTCTGTTATTGGAAATCAGTTAGATGTTTCTTTTTAGCTGAAACTGAATCTTAGAAGTTAGTTGAAGAATTGAATGTTATGTATTTACTTTTAATGGAAATTCTTTTTCGTTCAAAATCCAAAAAGGGAACCCTAGTTTGAAACAAGTTAGTTGCATCTTCAGCTGAAAGTTTTTAGTTAGTTTCCTTTCTTAAACTATAGGAAAATTAGAGTATTACATTTGGCGTCGATTGATGGTGGACACTTGTTATTCACTTCATGGTTTTCTGCCACGCCAGTACTAGGCCACTTAACTCCCATTAACTGTGCATTTAATTCCCAACATTCCTCCGCCGTCAGTCTTTTCCCTACCACCTTGGCATGTGTTTCATTTACTATCTCTTGCGTTAGCTCCATAGCTACACCATTCATGGTTACATTCTACACTTTAAGCCATTTCTTGCAGGACCAATGGTGGTTTGGCTTGAGGCTGACAATGGTGAGGGTATGGATGAGTGGTGGTGATAC
>VDFB02053253.1:0-30775 GCA_007258455.2 Sequoia sempervirens | reverse complement strand
TGTTGCTGATTTTATTTCATATTTTAAGGACAATCTTTTTCTACAAGTATGCAAGGCATAGTCATAAGTCTCAATGGTTGGATCAATAATTTAGGATGTGTAAGGACTCTTTTCCAATTGGCACTATTATATCGGTGGTTGACTTTGCAGAAAACTACACATTGCAACCACAAAACGAGGTACAATCTCAAGATATAATTCCATCTCGATTATTTTTGTCCACATAACATTTAGACATGCACCCCGATAGTACAAAGGGAGGACTGAAGATAATCGAGAGTATCATTTTTATATGAGTGATGATAGATCTCACTCGGCCCGAAAGTATGTCCAACATTGTTTCGAAAGATTTTTTGAGTTCTTGCAAGAGCATGATATAGCACCGGGCTTCCTGGCATCTTACCATCGACACTGTACGTCAATTCAGCATGCTCGTGGTAAGCTTGTTAAGTTGGAGGGTATGTGGTTGCGGGCTTTACCTTCGTATGAAAGTTGAAGCTAGAAAATGGGAAAGGGGAGCATGATGGAGCAGGTGCGTGAAGAGAGCTCTAGTTAAGGAGCAATTGAAGATTTCGTGAGCAAAATTCAGCACGCGACGCTCTATTGTTGATTGGTGTAGTTCAAAGATTGTCAATGTGGAGGGACACTTGGATTCAACAATGCACAAATTCTTTTGGTTCGTTGAGGAGGGTACAGTGGGAGGTAGATTGGATTGTCATACAATCAAATATTCTTTAAAGATGCATTCATTTTGAAGCTCAGATGCAGGTACATGGACCATTTGGACACGAGAGTTGGCTTGTTTTTGTCAGAGTTGTATTCAGTGTGAGTGGGATCAATGTGAGTCAAGTGAGTGGGTGGATACATGGGTACCATAGTATCTAACTCCTTTATCTCAAACAATATCCATGACAAATGACACAATGGAAAGTTCAGTTGATTACGACCTGCTTTTAGATCTACTACAGCTAGGACATATTTTTGCAGTTGTTGCACCGCAGGGGAATGAAGAGAGATCAAACTATTGGTTGCCTCGATATGTGTGGGTAAAGCATAAGCTAACACAATCGATGGAAGATGATGATGGTTTTGTGTATCCTATAGGTTTAGTTATGGTTGCAGGAACTTGGTTGCGAACACACATGATTAGAAAGAATGGCATACCTGCATTTGAAGACTACGAGAAACACAAAACCATTCTCATGTATTTGCACCTTGTTATAGCAACAAATGTTAAGTTGTTGAAGCATCATGCCAGACGAAAGAAAAAACAACTATGGACACTTAGTAATGCTGATTATGAAGCAATATTGGATACTCTTAAGCAAAGAGATGACCCTTCAGGCACACTTGAATAGCATTTTCAAGAATGGAAGGTACAATGCTTATGTTCATTATGATTAAGTTCATTAGTGTTCTTTATTTAATAATCGAGCATTTTATATACTATTGCAATGTGTGTGTCTTTAATAGTGATATTTTGTATGCACTTTTGCGATATTTTGGCAAGATTGATCATGGACCTGTCAGAATAATAGCTAGCTCTAATCCTTTCGAAGAGGTATGCGATAGATTAGAACAATATAGATTGGTTATTCTAAGCGTATTTTATAGTTTGCATCACCAATCATCATCATTTAGGTTGTTTAGATTAATATAGATTTGTTAGTCTAAGCATATTTTCTATTGTGATAATATAGATTTCTCATTTTCCTACTTTTGTGATATTCTGGCATGATTGATCATGGACTGCTGCAACAATAGCCAGCTCTGATCCTTTTGGAGAGGTATGCGACAGATTACAACAATATAGATTGGTTATTTTAAGTGTCTTTTATAGTTTTCATTACCATCTCATCATATTTTGTGTCATTTAGAATAATATAGATTGGTTATTCTAAGCATCTTTTATATTTTGCATCACCAATTCATCATCATTCAAGTTGTTTAGATTAATATAGATTTGTAAGTCTAAGCATCTTTTCTATTGTGACAATATAGATTTCTTATTTTCCCACTTTTGCGATATTCCTAGCATGAGTGATCATGCACCTGCTGCAACAATAGCCAGCTTTGATCCTTTCGGAGAGGTATGCGACAGATTACAACAATATAGATTGGTTATTCTAAGCGTCTTTTATAGTTTGCATTACCATCTCATCATATTTTGTGTCATTTAGAATAATACAGATTGGTTATTCTAAGCTACCTTGATGGTTTGTACAGGTGCTTGTCAGTCTAGAATGTGAACATACTACTATTGTCGAAGATTGTGCCCTGAATGCCTCCAATAGGAAAATTTTGTAAAATTTGAATTCTCAAATTGGAAACAATGCAAAACGGTCATAATTTTGTATGGGCATAATCTATACCCAGTGATTTTTTTTAAAATATGGGTCAAATGTCTGGCATTGTATAAAGGGTATGTTTAAAATATAAGGGTTCTATATTTTGGAAACTCATAGGTTTTGTAAAGGGATCTATTTTTGTACTTAATCAAGCTACAAACCAAGGTTTTCTTCCTATTTCTTTCCTGTCAGTATGCTCGTTTGAACCATATTTTGTAATATCTCCCATTTATATATAATAAATTATAGTGGCTTGCAACTTTTGCTCCTCAAATCCAACTTGGGTGCAACTTCATTTTTAGCAACTTTCATGAGGTTTTTAAGGAAATCAATGTTTCCAACCTTTCCACACCCTATAAATTCATCAAACATGTCTATTAGGACCTGCACAAGCTTGATCCAACTTTAAATCTTGTTGCCCCCACGTTTCATTGACATTAGCAAGTTGTAACCACCATTTTTGGTGCAGGAGCACCTACACCACAATATCATTGTGGATCATTTCAATGATTAAAATGTTAATACTTTGAGTTTTTGTCTTTAATGATATCTAATAGTCCTAATGGTCATGTATTAGGAGGAGTTTTTAGGTTTTAGGGTAAAAAAAACATGGAGATCCCAACTTGTCCTAGTTGTTGCTTTGTAGCCTTTGAAGGAAAAATTAGTAAATTTGTTTAGGGACAAGCAAGAATAGTGTTTTGAACATGTAATGATGCTATTTCAAGCCATTAAGTGAGGTCTTAGTAAAGTTAGAAGTGGAAAAGTGCAGCATTTCATTATGAGTCATATTAATGTGAAAAATGTTTGTATTTTGGCCTTCAACGGTCATTAAGGTTTCAAAAGTTAGTTAATATTGGTGGTTAAAGGCATTGGGAGTTGGATTCCAAGGCATAGAAATGTACTTAAGGCCTTCAAGGGCTCAAGATAGGTGTGGTTGAAGGAGTTTTTTTCTTTGAATCAATAAAGTTTCAATTGCTCAGTTCATATTTTACTATTTTCTTGTGTTTTCTGCCTGTGCACAAGCCATTCAAGCATTTTGTATCAAAAATTTATGTAGAAACGTTATTACATGTCTTGAATTTATTCTGACTTCTTAATAGAGGGTTTCTTTATTCATTTTGTGCCTCAAAACTCAGACTTTCTTTAGATGGGTTCCTGAATAGGGGAATAAGAGTTTTGCAATTTTAATGGCTTGAATCTCTTCCCACCTACTGTGTGCCAATGTGAATAAGTGGGATGAGTTGGTTAGGTTTAGGAAATGATATTTCAAGAGTGGAAGGCGTGGAGAACTTGGTTTCAAAATAAAATGAAGAGTTAAAGGTCTAAAAATGGTGGTTTTTTTTCACTTGAAAATAGAGTTTTTACCCTAGGGTTTGCAAAAATCTCTAAGATACCATAATTTTCTTTGTTTTATAAGCATATTGGGGCCTAAATAAAGGTGTATAAGGTGGTGGCAGAGTCTGAAAGGTTGTGGAAGTGCTACATCCAATAAACCCTCAAGAATTACACTAAAAAAAAGGGTTTTCTGATTTGATGGTTATAGGTCCATACAAATGGAATTCAATTGTAGAATCTTTGTTTTCTTGGAAATTTATTTGCTGCCCCAAGGTTTCAGGGGTCTGTGTGGTGTTTGAAGGTATGTTGCTCTGCATTTTTGGGCTAATTAAGTAGCCTTTTCAAGGGTGAATGTATAGGAAGTCAACGTTGGTCCAAAGGAGCCTATGTTGTTTCTCATATATGTTGCGTAACTTGGATATGGGTGTTTGAATCAGTCATGTGTTGGTCTGGTGTTTTGGAAAATTGTGGAGTAATTGGACAAAAACTAGTTTCTCACTATTACAAGGGTTTAAGGGGGTTAAAGAGGGAAATGTGTATTTAGTTGCTTGTCAAGTTTTAAGGGAGTTTTGGACTGTCCAATTAGGTCAGAATAATCTTGTTAGATGCCTCAAATAGGTAGGTTGCAAATAGTTTGTGATTGTGCCCTTGTGTCTGCATCAATTTTTCACCTAATTTCACTGGTCCAATGTAGCTCGGAGTGATTCAGCGTATTTAGTTGCAAAAGAGGACCATGCCTAGTGTAAATGTACCCATCCGGACATGTTGGGACAGTCTATTTGGTCGTACGAGTTGTTGAATGGAAATTGCACCACTTTGCAACTTTACACTGCTTGCATCTGACAACTTTTCCCTCAGCTGAAAACTTGCCACCATGGTAAAACGCCTCCAAGATAGCAAAAACCGAGAGAGGTTATTGTAGATGGGAAAAACAAAATCCCATAGCCTCAAATGGAGAGTCTTTAAATGTCATGGTTTCCAAGAAATAGCCCTTCAAAGATTGCTTCCTTTTAGCACTTTGGACTCTTAAGGGAAATCGTCAGTCCAATGTAGCTCAGAGTGATACGGCGTATTTGGGTGCAAAAGAGGACCATCCCTAGAGTAAACGTACCCATCCAGATGTGTTGGAATAGTCCATTTGGTCGTACGAGTTGCTGAATGAAAGTTGCACCACTTTGCAACTTTACACTGCTTGCATCTGACAACTTTTCCCTCAGCTGAAAACTTGCCACCATGGGAAAATGCCTCCGAGATAGCAAAAATAGAGAGAGGTTATTGTAGATGGTCCCAACACGATCCCATAGCCTTGGACGAAGATTCTATAAGCCTCACAGTATCCGAGAAATAGCCCTTCAAAGATTGCTGCCTTTTAGCACTTTAGACTTGTATTTAAGGGTTATTTTTCTAAGGTTAGATTATCAAATATCAAAGCATAAAAACCAAAAGAAAGTAATGAAGAACAAAGGAAATATAAATGAAAACACAAAATGGAACAAGCTCACCAAGTGTCTTCAATCTCCATGTCTGACCTCCATTACACCTTCTAACTTGCTGAAAGATGTGTTGCCCTCATATTCAATGTACGAGCAACTTGACAACAAAGACTATGTCCTACACAAGCTTTGAAGGATTTGGAATATGAATGTCCAAAATGAAATAAAGTGTCTATGCCTATGAAAAAATGACTACTATGCTTAAGATAAATATGCCAAAATCACAAATAATCTGCAAGCATATGCGTATGTGAGTATGTGTGTTTGTTATCGAAAATGTGAGCAAAATTGACATTTTATAGAAAATGTAATTTTAGACAGACGGACGAGATTGAGGTTTGAAAGAAGCCTAAAATTAGAGGTCAAGATTGTGTGTGAAAATCCCTAATTAGGGTTAGGGAAAGATTGTTAAATGAGTGTCCAAGATGTCACCCGAGAATATCAAATCGACGGTCGAGAATAAATGAGATAATTAGTCAAAGAAATAAAGATTTTCAAAAAAATCAAGAAGATAAAGACTTCCTGATTTATGAGATTTGAAAAATCAAGAGGATAAGAGTTGAACTGAAAAGAAGATTTGAAAAATCAAGAATTTGCTCAATTACTTCATTTTTGGAAGAAGATTACCATTTTGAATTAAATAAATTCAAAATATGGATTTTGTGTGATAATAAATAATCGATTTTCAGATTATTTACTAAAATGAACTGACAGTCAATAAAGTGACATCATTTTAAATAATTTCATTTATTTAAAATGAGGGAAATGTTAAATTAGGTAATTAAATAATTAAAGATAATTATTTAATTTAGAGGATATGATTAATAATTAAATAAATTAGTAAATTCATTTAATTATGAGGATTAGTGACGTATTAAATAAATAAATATAATTCATTTATTTAAAAATTAGGAAGAATAAATGAATAAAGGTAATTAAATAAGTTAAGAAATTTATTTAATTATGAGAAGATAATAGACCCTTAGTGACGTATTGAATAAATAAATAAAATTTATTTATTTAATAATCATGAAGAATAAAAGAAATATAAATTAATTAAATAATTATGAATTATTTAGTTAATAGTCGAATGTGGACCAAGGACATAATTAAATGCCATAATTATGCTAGGACGAAAGTGGTAAAAATAGAGCTTGCAAGTCTAGGTCATTTTTATGTGTCTACATTTACCCCCTCTTTGTCATAATGTAGCATGTCACATTGTGACAAATAAAATAAGTCAAATTCATGCCCCAGTGAAAGTACAAAGTATCAATGCCCCCTCGGGAAAATTTTTAAATTTTGGGCCGGCGACAGAAAAATTTGGAAAGGGTCCCGATAAGTCAATTTAATGAGCAGAAAGACAATGGCGCAAATGGTTTCAGATTCTGACATGTTTAAGGCAGCCAAAAGGGTGGTCAAAGTTAGTCCAAGGGGCCTCCAGTAATAACCTAGTTGACAAATGTCATTTTGACTTTTATAAATAGATTGATAAATTGGTAAAAGTCAATTCATTTTCACTATTCATCTTAGCAAATTTCAAGAGCTCAGAGCAAAGAGGACCTCTACGAGGATGGTGATTACAATGACTGAGCATCGTGGTGAGATCGTGCGGACCTACAGGCGGCCAGAGGGCTCAGAGCCAGCAGTATGTACCCCTAAACCACTTTGTCATTTTCTTGATTTGCGTGCCAAAATTAGAGTTTTAGGGCGAACAATGAATTCACTGCGACGCATATGCGTGCGTAGAAGTCGCATTTGACTTCGTGTTCAACGCATTTGATGCATCACAACACAAATGCAAGGGTATTTAGGATGATTGATCCTCTTAATCCAGTACATATGATTTCCTTTTCAGGAGCTAGAGGAAGTACATCTCAGGTTCACCAATTAGTAGGTATGAGAGGATTAATGTTAGATCCTCAAGGAAAGATTGTGGATCTACCCATTCAAGGGAATTTTCGTGAAGGAATTTCTTTAACAGAATATATTATTTCATGTTACAATGCTTGTAAAGGAGTTGTGGATACTTCTATATGAACAACGAATGTTGGATACCTCACACGTAGACTTGTTGAAGTAGTACAACACCTCATTGTACGTAAAGTAGATTGTGGTACTATCCAAGGTCTTTTTGTAAATCTCACTCAAGATCGAGAAACAATCAAAAATAAATTTGTTCTACAATAACTAATTGGTCGTGTATTAGCAGACGATGTATATATAAACGGAAGATGTATTGCCATGCACAATCAAGATATTGGGCTTAAACTTGCCAATCAATTATATTATTTCCAAATAGAACCAATATATATACAAACCCCTTTTACTTGCAAAAGTATATCTTGGATTTTTCAATTATGTTATGGTCGAAATACTACTCATAGTAACTTAATCGAATTAGGAGAAGCAGTCAGCATTATTGCAGGCCAATCAATTGGAGAATCGGGAACTCAATTAACATTAAGGACTTTTCATACTAGTGGGGTATTTATAGGTGATATTGCAGAACATCTACGAGCCCCATTCATTGGAAAAATTGAATTCAATCTAAATTTGGTTTATCCTACCCGTACCCGTCACAGGCATTTTGCTTATATATGTCATAATAGTTTAGACGTGACTATCGATAATCCATATGAAGTACAAAAATTAACCATTCCACCAGAAAGTTTTCTTTTCATTCAGAATAATCAACTCGTGGAATCGGAACAAGTTATTGCAAGGATGTGTAACACATTTGCTGAAAATTGCGACGCATTTGTCATGTCGAGTCGCATTCGAGAGTTATAATGCCGCATATGTCATGTTGCGACACATTCATCTGTTTGAGTGATGCATTTGAATGAAGTGACACATGTGCCATAATCTGTGACACAAGTGCTCTGATGCGATGCAATTGAGCGATAGAATGACGTAATCGATATGTCGCGACGCAAGTGAAGTATGGAACAATGCAACCATTTTTCCGCGACACAAGTGTAGTCAAAGTGATGCATTTGATTTTGACTTCGACTAGGGCTGATTCTGATGCTTTTCAAATTTTAAATGATTTTTAGTTATAATGATGGCAATGACGATTGTCCAGAAGGTACTGACGTGTTGTTTGATCATGTGCAGAGACAACTAGGACCCATATATACGCGAGAGAGCAAGCCATCGACCTTCAGGTTCAGTGATTAGCTGAGTCAGCCATAGCGACGACGGTTGATGTGGCTGGGCTTATATTACATTTCCTATATGCCCGTTGTTTGGGAAAATAGGGGATTGCTGATGGCATTATGTGAGAGGTGGCAGTCAGAGACATGCTCATTCCACCTGCCGACGGGAGAGGCCACGGTGACGCTGGAGGACATCTATCGTATTCTATGTTTGCCGATCCAAGGAGAGTGGATTGTTTATGACCCTCACCATGGCTATCAAACTTTCACAACTTACTATCAGGATGAGGGAGCAGGACTAGGCATCGAGGGATATGAGATCCGCTAGGAGTTTATGGCAGAGCATTATGCCCAGTTTGATGCATTCTTGGCGACACTGATTGGTGGGATACTGATTCCCGACCATCGTAGACATGGGTTTCCCATTGGTTGGGGAGACGTGATAGTGGGGATGAGGCGGGACAGGATAGTGTATGCCTAGGGGCCCTGTTTGTTGGGTGCGCTCTACCATTAGCTTCATGAGGTGGCGTATAGGGGGGAAGAGAGCATTTCATGTGGCACCACCCTTTTGATGATTTGGGATTGGGAGCATATAGTGATATTTCGACCTCCTATTCAGAGACCGCAGCTAGCAGAGGGGATGCCCTACGCCTATTACTATGCCGGTGCCCTACAACAAAATAGGATGGGAGAGACAGGTTGGTGGCGCCATCGGATTGATACCATGGTTTCATTCATCTGGAGGTCATAGAGAGATTGCCAACAGTGGGATGATGAGGATGAACACCTCAACTTTTGCAGACAGTATCGCTATCTGATTGGTAGGATAGTGCAAATCCAACTTATTATAGAGATGTATCTGCCGCAACGTGTCCTTAGATAGTTTGGAGAACAACAGGGTGTACCTGCAGGCACAACCAAGTATGCCCGGTCTTCTAGGGAGTCAGGTTGGGGGCCATTGATTCCTATATCCTTTTCCAAGTAGCAGATTGATGGGCTAGTAGCCCAACAGTGGGGATGGAGAGGTGGGATTGTAGATCCCGGGACTATAGTTGACTATGACTTATGGTGGCAAGCACATCGACCAGTGCCACTGACAGATCCAGATGGGCCAACGCTGATTGATAGGAGGTCAGTTATACCACGTGTGTCATGAGCTAGGTGAGGGGGCCGAGACGGTAACAAAGGCAGAGGTAGGGGGAGGGATGGCGGTAGGGATGCAGGCAAGGTGAGGGATGGAGGCCGGGGTGGAGGGTGAGATAGGGGCAGGGGTGGAGGTCGGGGTGGAGATGATGGAGATGATGGCGATGATGGCAGGGATGGTCGGAGACGAAGGAGAGATGACCAGAGGAAGGGTAGGAGGGTGTGATAGCATGTGGCTAGAGTGGCATTGGATGCTATCCCAGAGGTGGCCGAGGAGGGAGAGAGAGAGGAGGAGGAGCAGCCGAGGCAGGAGCAGGAGGAGGAGAGATAGGAGGAGCAGCCGAGGTAGGAGCAGGAGGAGGGGAGGCAAGAGGAGCATGTGACCGAGGAGGAGGCCAGACTGAAGCAGGAGCTTGAGGTGGATGTGGATGTGCCTTGGGATGAGGGAGTCGGTGGAGAGGATGTTACAGAGGAGGAGGATGATTATGATGATGCCATGGATGAGGTCGAGAGACTCCTAAGATGGAGGATGGTGGAGGGAGAGGAGGAGATACCGTCTTCCTCAACATTGGCCCAGGATGCCATGATAGACCAGAGGGTGGCAGACCTACAGAGGCTGGATGAGAGTGCGATTCAGGTCAGGGCACTGCAGGCAGAGCTAGAGGTGGTTCGGGTACAGCGAGATCAGGCAGTGATCTTCCAGCAGGAGGCATCATAGTGGTGTGTGGATTTTGCGGCGTTATGTTCAGGACCTTCAGGGGATATGGCTCATGAGCTTGCCAGGGTGAGCACTCAGTACGGGTAGTATAGGACCCTCTATGAGCAGGTAGTGCCTCCCGAGCGACGAGATCCTACACTGTCGCACTCACAGACGAGGACAGGCAGCGGTCATAGATCAGGGAGTGGGAGCAGCAACAAGAGTCACACTAGTGCAGGAGGGTCTACCTTGTCGGGGCACACATCAGGGAATAGGTCCCACCACTCACATAGGCATGCCTCGAGTCATCAATCAAGCCACAGTCATGGGTCTATTGGTTTAGAGCAGAGGTCAGTACAAAGGCAACCACCAGTGATAGATCCTTTAGCATCATAGAGTCAGACCGCAATGTCATCATAGATGCCTATTACCATGGAGATGATGCCATCAGTGTCAGTTACATTGGTTGTAGCAACAGAGGTTATTACCGTTCCACCTATTAGCTCAGCGCCAGTCACAGGTCCTCAGCCACCACACTCTTTGCTGCGAGGGGATGAGGATAGCATTTCATAGGGCCATGCTTACTACATTTGGCATCATGTTTCAGTCTTTATGTTATGACACTTTATGTATTGACTATCGAGCCTGCGTGCTCTATTTTTGGGATATCTCATGACTCTATCCTGTGACATTGTATATTTTGAGATGATGCTATATGATGTAGTTTGGATGCGGCCTACATGTGTGTTATGCGATGCTATTTGATTTATGCATTATGATATATGATGGATGACTCGTGTATGATATGCATTTATGATGGATGATGGTATTATTTATATGTCATGTCATGTATGTCCTATGATGCTTACTTATGATATGATGCCATGATGATGCAATGCTTATTTATATGCTATGTTGATTTTGTAATGATGATGATAATGATATGCATAATGTATTTATTTGAATGGATGCCATGTTTATGATTATGTTAATTCAATATGCAATGAAATGTATATGATTTAATGCTATGGATGATGTATGTATGGACCTAATGCAATGTTTATATGATTATGTATGCACTTATGTTTTTGTATGTCATAGGAAATCATTGTGAGATGGACAAGAGAAGATGAACAAACCGAAGGAGATACATGTTAGTTCCTAGACCAAATCCTTCAAAACTTTTCCGTAGGACTTTCATATTTATTGCTCTTAATCATCATTGGGTAGACTGTTGTAATGGCCAAAAAACACCATGATATGACATAGATCAAGGTGTGCAAGGTCGTACAGTCACATAAGACAAGAAGTCATAGACTTGGATGATAATGACTCATACAAAGAGCACAATTACCCTAGTCTTTTTGTCATAATCAACCACAAGCAGAAAAAGACAAGAAGGACAAGTCATGAAACGTCGTTGCTTCTCTAAATCCTGTTTCCAGGACGTCCTTGAGAAACTAGCAGCATGATTTCCAAAATAAAAAATAGAGCCCTTATCATGATACATTGCTATTTTTCTAAATCCTGAAATTAGGACCTCGCTGAGAAACTAGTAATCATGCATGTCAAAAGTCAAAACATCATGATACGTTGTTACTTCTCTAAATCCTATTGTTGGGATCTAGCTGAAAAACTAGTAACATGATAAAAAGCCAAAATACAAGTGCCAAGTGTTTTCCAAGTGTGTCTGGATACCTAGTGTTTTAATGTCAAGATGTCAGGTTTGATGACATTAAGATCCCAGGGTGTCATGGTTTTGACGATGCCAAGATGACGAATGTCAAAGTTTTCCAAATTCAAGGATACATCCTGAATAATATTGATGTCGAGAGGTTTGATCCCTAAATGTCAAAAGGGATCCCTCGAAATGTCAGTGACAGGGATGATGATGATGCCTAGGAAGGACACATCCGAAGGCATAAATGACAGAGTTTGTTCTTCAGAAGGACACATCTGAAGAATACTGATGTCGAGAGGAGTGATCCTTAGATGTCAAGAGGATCCCTCAAAATGTCGAATGACAGTGACGATGCCTAGGAAGGACAAATCCTAAGGCATGAATGACAGAGGCTATTCTACAGAAGGACACATCTGAAAGATAACCGAGAGTTGACAGTTTGGCAGGTTATGATCATTTGACTTGTTTTGACTGAGTTTTACTTGTGTTGACCATATGTCGATTTCTTTTGACATGATGATGTGATTGTCATGTTTGAATAAATGATTGTCATACCTTGTTTTAGGAGTTTTCCCGTTTGGAAAAATGATTTGTCTTGACTTGAAGACTTTTGAAATGTGTTCCAGTGTAATGCCATGAACCCTAATGGACTGACCTAGTGCGGCCTCAGGGGCTCATTGACAGATGGCCTTGCCTACGTCATACACTCAGAGACCTCATAGTTCGACATGACCAATGACTTTGTCTTGATGACCAAAGATTACGTCATGATTTTATTTTGAAAAACCTAAAAGGACTGACCTAATGTCTCGGGGACTCGAAAATGAGTATTGCTTACGTAGCAAATGCGCAGAGACAATGTAATTCAAACAAATGACAAAGACTCGACTAATATGACAGACATGATGAAATGTGACCTTTTTTTTTTTTTGCAATTTCGAGACTATTGGACGTTTGTTGTGGTTTCTTCAGGACATTTTTTTATTTTTAGGTCTTTCTTCAGGATGTTTTATGATGTTTTTGTCATTTTTTTTTAGGACTTTTTATGATGTTTTTGTCTTTTTTTTTCAGGACTTTTTCTAATGTTTTTGTCTTTTTTCAGGACTTTTTCTGATGTTTTTGTCTTTCTTCAATACTTTTACAATGTTTTTGGTCTTTCTTTAGGACTTTTACAATTGTCAAGACCATGCGTGATATCCACTGCAGTCACATGATAATTTTTTTCCCCTAGTCAGGTCCAAGACTTAGCCAATTTTAAAGGATGTGAATGGGATGTGCCTGGGGTGCCAGATGGACAGTATTTAGGACTTGATGTAAACCTTTTGTCAACCATGAAAGGAAGGATATGATGTCATGGCAGATGTCATGGCGGCGATGGAAAATGTGTTTCCTCATTGGCCAAGACAAATAAAGTAACAGTAGATGGCAGAGCAATGATCGATTACGCATGGCGCCTATTTGCTAGGTTTTCACCATGGTACTTATCCAAAGCGCCTATTTTCCAGGTTTTCACTATTGGATGAATTATTTATCTTTACTATTTTTTTCATTTTTTCATTTTTTTTTTGGTGCCGCCAAGACACCTATTTTCCAAGTTTTCATCAAGGTAGCAATTTTTTTTTATCATTTTTCAACTTTTTTTGTATTTTTAAGGTTTTTCAGCTCAACCTTTTGATGTTATGCATAGAAATTTTGGAGATGTAGACTATTGATAGGATTTGTCAGTTTTTCTCCATCTAGAGTCGCCAACTGGTAAGCTCCAGAACCAAAGGAGGATATGATGACGTAGGGACCTAGCCAATTTGGTTCAAATTTGCCAAGTTTTTCTCAGGGTTCTGCATGAGGACTAAGTCACCAATGTCAAATTTCCTAACCATTAATCTCTTGTTGTAACTGCGACAAAGACGGTTCTGATATTCCTACAGATGGTTCAGGGAATTATGCCTTCTTTCCTCTAACATCTCCAGCTCATGTAGACGTGACTGTCTATACTCATCATCAGTCAAACCCTTCAGGGAGACTCGTAAAGAAGGAATTTCAACCTCAATGGGCAATATGGCCTCAGCTCCAAAGACCAGGGTGAAAGGAGTGGCTCCCGTAGGCATATGAATGCTAGTGCGGTAAGCCCACAGAGTAGGGTTGAGTTGAATATGCCAATCACGGCCAGCGTCATTGACAATCTTTTTAAGGATTTTAACAATGGTTTTATTTGACGCCTCGGCTTGACCGTTTCCTTGCGGGTAATACATAGAGGAAAAATGATGTTGGATGTGAAATAGCTCACATAACTCATGAATATCTTGGTTTTTAAACGAATTTCCATTGTTAGTGATGATAGATTGCAAAAGGCCATAATGGAAAATGATATAGTTAAGAATGAATTTGGATATTTGTTTGTTGGTTATGTACGTCATGGGGATGGCTTCGATCCACTTCGTAAAGTACTCAGTGGCAGTTATGATGAATTTGAGGCCATTGGATGAGGTTGGATGGATCTTTCCCACGAGGTTGAGTCCCCATTGTGCGAAGGGCCATGGAGACGTGATTGGACGAAGTTCTTGTGCTGGAGTGTGAATCAAATCACTGTGAATCTGGCATTGGTGACAAGTCTTGACATATTCTAGTGCATCTTTCTCAATTGTCGGCCAATAGTACCCAAGTCTCGCAATATTCTTGGCTAGATTAGGACCACTCGAATGAGACCCACATATACCCTCATGTACTTCACGTAAGGTTGTGTGTGCTTCATTGGTGTCGAGACATCTAAGGAGGGTGTTGTCAAAGCTATGACGATAAAGGGTGTCACTGACAATGGCATATCTTGCGACTTTTTGGATAAAAGACTTCCTCTGGTTATTTGACAGATTAGGGGGAGGGTTTGATACTTAAGGTAGTCATGGATGTCTTGGTACCAGGGAGAATCAAGACCAACAAGCTCACATACCATCTCTAATTCTAGAACATCAGAGGTGAGGACCAACAGTTGTTCTATCAGGAATTCCAGCTGAGGCATATTGCTTGGAATGTCGAGGAGAGAGCCTATTGTAGCCATGGCATCTACCACTTTGTTTTGTGCTCTTGGAACTTGCTCAAAAGTCACCATGTGAAAGTATGTTTTGGAACTATCAACCATTCATTTGTAGGGCATTAGATTCTCATCTTTTGTGTCATAGTCATCATTGACTTGGTTGATGACTAATTGAGAATCCCTGTAGACATGCAATGCTTTGATTTTCCATTTTATTGCCATTCTATGTCCTGTAACCAGTGCCTCATATTCTTCCACGTTATTTGTGCATGGGAAAGCTATACAGAAAGACTTGGGAATGGAATCTCCTTGAGGGGTATTAAACAATATCCCTGCCCCCGAGCCATGATTAGTATGCGATCCTTCAAAGTATAGCCTCCAGGGTGACTTTGGTTCTGTATGGAATATTGATTCATCTGGGAAATCTGCCACTAAGGGATGATCACTTTGTATAGGCACATCTACCAATTGGTCTGCCATCACTTGTCCTTTGATCGCTTTTCTTTCGACATGCTGAATGTTGTATTTGCTCAAAATCTTGACCCATTTTGCTAGACGTCCTGTTAATGCTGCACGACTCAATAGGTATTTGAGGGGATCGATCTTTGCTACCAACTATGTCTAATGGCTCAACATATAATGTCTTAGCTTCTGAGCTTCAAAGACAACTGCTAGACAAGTGTGCTCAATTGACATGTAATTCAATTCATACCCGACCAGTGTTCGACTGATATAATATATGGCCCTTTCTTTTTCTTCTTGGTCGTTTTGTGCTAGCAATTCCCCTAGTGTTGAAGTAGTGGCATAAATGTATAAGATCAATGGTTTTCCATGAATGGGCGGCATGAGGACTAGTGGTGACAGTAAGTAATCTTTTATTTTCTAAAAGGTGTCTTGGCATTTATCTATCCACACAAAGGGGATGCCTTTGCGCAAAAGATATTGGAATGGTTGACACTTGTAAGCCAATTGTGCTATAAAGCGCCAGATAGATTGCACCCTGCCCTGTAATGTCCTAAGTTCGCTTATTCCTCTGGGAGGAGGCATGTCCATGATGGCTTTGACTTTTGCTAGATCAACTTCAATGCCTCTTTGAGAAACTATGTATCCCAAGAGTTTGCCAGATGTTACACCAAAGACACATTTCTTAGGATTCAGTCAGACTTTGTATTCTTCTAGTCTCTTGAAAATTGTGTCTAACACCTTCAGATGATATTTTCTTGTTATTCATTTAGCCAGAAGGTCGTCTACATAATCTTCCATTTTTTTATGCATCATGTCATGAAAGATTGTGGTCATAGCCCTCTGATATGTGTCGCCCGCATTTTTAAGACCAAATGGCATGACATTCCAGCAGTATGTACCCTAAGGGCAAGTGAATGTTGTTTTATGTTGATCTTTGGGGGCAATATGAATCTAGTTATAGCCATAGAAACTATCCATGAGGGACATCATCGCATATCCTGTTGTGAGGTCAACTATGATATGAATATTCAGAAAAGGAAAGTCATCTTTTGGGCATGCCTTGTTTAAGTCTCTGAAATCTGTGCAGACTCAGATCATTCCATTTGGCTTCATTACTGGAACAAGGTTAGATATCCATTCAGCATAATCAATAGATCATATGAACCCAACGTCTAGAAGTTTCTTCAACTCAGCCTTGACCAATAGAGCGACCTGAGGATGCATTTTGCATAACTTCTATTTAACTGGTTTGGTGTTGGGAAATAGTGGCAGATGGTGCAAAACTAGTTATGGGTCTAGTCCCGACATGTCGGCATAGGACCATGTGAAGTTGACTTTACGTTCTGCAAAGAACTTGTGAAATTATGGTCTCTCTTCTTCAGTTAAGGATGCCGCAAAGAGGACCATTTTGGGATCTTCTGCTATTGATATGTTGTCTTCTATGGTGTCCTCTATGAGCATAGCTGATTTCTCTTGTGTTACGGGAAGAAAGTCCAGTCCTCCATCTTTGGGTGCCTCGGAGAGGTTTTCACTCGCAGATACATCCTTTTTTTTTACTTTTTTGTCATCAGAAGGTGCCTTTCAGTTTTCACCTAAAGACGTTTCCTTTTTTGTTTTATTTTTATTTTTAATTTTGCGACTGGAGGACGGATCAGTCTCACTGAAGTAGGCTGCACAATCTAGGTCAATGGCGAATCCTACCTTGTGATCACCATTGGGTATGCCCTCACGTAATCCCATAAATTCCGCAATAGCCTCATCATTCTGAAAGGTGTCCAGGACTGGCGGGCCTTGTTGGTCCCAATTGATTAATTATGGATAGACTAGGGAAATGCCATCGTTAGTGTTGGTGAATTGAGGGGAGGATGCGAAAAGCATGCAAACGGATTCAGAGATATTGTAGATGAAATTATCATCATCCAATTCCACATCAGACTCTATCCAATATTCCCCTTCACTTGTTTCATATTCATTGTCAAAGTAAGGGGTGAAGGACTCGAAGTTGTGGTTGTCAACGTTATCTGAAAGTTCAGATGGATTCGATTGTTGGTTACTAGATTTAGGTGGTGGGTCTTGAATGTCATGGGGAAGGGAAATGGAACTGTGACTATTTGGTGCCCGATCGATTTTAAATGTTTGCCAGAATTTTTGTTTACAGGTAAGCTCCCCCGTTTCAATGAACAAATCATCAAGGCAACAATCACTTAAGGATCTTTGGGAACCAAATTCCCACTTTTGGGAGTTGGTTTCGGTAAAGGTTTCCTTAGCGGTCTTGACACTTTTCAAAGCATGCATACGCTCACTCGAAAGTCCACTGGTACGCCGGTCATCATTGTCGGGCAATCCATACCCTAATCCAATATACTTTGGTATTTTGAAAGATTCTATGGGCTCTCTTTGTCCAGTTTTATTTCTGCCTAGGCCACTAGTTCCATCGTAGCCCTTAGCCTTCATCATGTCATATCTCTTGCCATATCTCTTAATTGGTAATGGGGGTAGTTCGGCCATATCTTTATAGAGCCATCCTGTAATATCGGCAAGGTCTTCGTTACTCATGTCTCCCCATTTTATGAAAACCATTTTTGGTGGAAATTTGAAAATTTCTTTGGGTTCCATTCTAAAACATGGTCGACCATAAACATTCGGAGACTTGGGTATTGTTGTGATGCTATATGCCGTATGTAGTTTGAATTCTCCATAGCCTAGGTCCTAGATCTTGACATTGGGTTCATCCTTAGGAAGTGTGGAAGGTGGTGGTGTGGTGGAAGATGTGGACAGAGTGGACGTGGAAGATGATGCAAGTGTGGATGGGTCAACATATTTAGAAGAAGAGGAGCCAGGAGCTTCTCGGTTGATGGGCACTCAGTTTGCAGAAATACCCCTTAGGTTGGTACAATATTGAAAAGGGTCAGGGTCTCCATATATGGTGATTTCTATGCCGTCAAATGGGAATTTTAAGCATTGGTGATATGTGGAGGGTATGGATTTTAGGGCATGAATCCATGGACGACCGAGCAAGATGTTGTAAGGTAATTTTAGATACAGGACCTGGCAAGTTGTATCCACAATGACTGGTCCCACTCTGATAGGAAGAGAAATAACGCCTCATGAAGAGTGTTCTTAGTCATCATATGCTTTTATGACTATACTCTTTGTACGGTCCACACATGCATCAAAAAATCCTAGAGCCTTAACCAGTTTCAAGGAGCATATGTTCAATCCTACTCCTCCATCTACTAAAACTCTTCTGACCTTGTGCTTATGGACGAAAGTTTTAATGTGTAATGCATCGTTATGGTTAGTCTTAGGTGACGAGTAGTCTTGATCAGAAAAGGTGATGTGGTGAGGCGTAGTGAGGTATCCCACCATGTTCTCAAATTGGTTGACATCAATATCCTTAGGGACTGATGACTCTTGCAAGGTTTTATCCAGTATAGCCTTATGCGTGGGAGAGATGCAAAGCAACTCAAGTATGGAAATCTGAGCGGGAGTTTTGCCAAGTTGGTCGATAAGGTTAAACTGACTCTTAGGTTTCCATTGCTTTGTGGTTGAGGTGGGTTGTGATTTCCTAGGAGATGGGATGGGTATGGTAAGCTTAGGTTTCCTAGTGGGAGGTGGACCAACTATGGTGATCTTGCCACTTTGAGTAGCGAAATTGCATTGGGGTGCTCGTTTGACTGTGATGGTGTTGATGTATTCATCGTCATTTCAAACATTGTTTATAGTAGGTCCATTGGAATAGTCATACTTGGTGCAAGTGAAATTGGCTTGATTATTGTTTGTCTTAGGACTTGACGTGGAAGCATTATTAGAACCATGGTATTGCAATGGGTTCTTATGAATGGTATGGTCAGAATTTGATGGGAATTGTGACCCACCTAATTTGATTATTCAACTCTCGATAAGGTCTTGTACAATATTTTTGAGTTGTCGACAGGATGATGTCTTGTGTCCTTTAGCCTAGTGGTAAGCACATAAGGCATTATCATCCCACCATGACGGTTTAAATTGCCCTAGGTCATATGGTTTTGGTTCTTCCAGTGTGATGAGACCGTTCTGAAGGAATTTCTTGAGGACTTCCTCCATGGGCTCACCCAAGGGAGTGTATGTGCGACTTCTGGGGAATTGTCTCATCTGACGGTATTGTCCTTGATTTTGATTGTTTTGACCATTTTGGTTGTTTGGGATGGCATTGGTGGGGGGTGTTAGTATCGCCGTTGGCTTGTTTTGCGGTTGAACCCCTTTCAGAGCCAGCAGAGGACCCATAGTGTTTATAGCCTTGGCATCAACGACATCGTCATTGGTAACATGTCTATTTTTGACCCAGTACTTATTTTTGTCAGTGGGAGGATTTGTGTTTGTGTTTTTAGGACCGTATCTTAGCTCTCCCTTTGCAATAAGGGATTTCTCAATCTGGACACCTTTTTCGACTAGGTCCATGAAGGTTGTGCAACAATGTACTTGTAATACATATTTTAAGGGTCCTAGAAGTGTTTGAACGAACATGTCCACCTTTTCCTTTTCAGGTATGTCGATGTGACAATGACTCGCTAGACTTCTCCATTTTTGAAAGAATGGGATAATGTTTCACCAGCATCCTCTTGCGTGAGATTGCATAAGCTAATAATAGAGGTGTCCATGTCAATGTTGTATGCGTAATTTTTTATGAATTTTTGTTTAAGTTCATCCCATGTTTAGATATCCTTTTAAGTGGAGAACCATTCAAGGGCAGGACCTGCAATACTTTTAGAAAAAAGTCTCATCAAGTACGTTTGTTCATAGGCGACGTCCATACAGCTGGTTGCAAATTCTCGGACATGTTCAATAGGGTTTGTCTTTCCTCTGTACTTGGTAAAACTAGGTGACACATATCCCAGAGGAAATGGTGGCATGTGTAAGTTCATGTCGAAGGGATATGCGGATAGATCATATGACACTTATGATTTCTTGCTGGATATTTGTATGTTTTCTATGGTCTTCTCTAGACCCATCAACTTTTCTTGTAAGGCATCGATTATAGGATCATTTGTGGTCTCATACATAGGATTGATTGGTACGCCATAGGTCCCCATTTTTTGTGAGTGGATGTTGGTATGTTGTTGAGGTACATGTTGTTGTGGCATGTATTATGTGTTCTAATTTGCGTGTTGTTGGTATTGAAATTTTGGATTGGGGGTATGTTGGTGGTTATGAATATGGGATGAATATGTTGGGATGTGTCCCCCAGCCATTTGGGTCAATATTTGGGGAATATGGTGACCATAAGTATTTTGATGTGCGAATGATGCCATAGGTTGTGTGTGTTGACTGCCTTGTCCAAATTGTTGGGTTTCTACAAGGGGAATGGTCGTATTTTGTCCTTGGGAGGTGATGGCATTTGACTGTGTTGATGTGTTAACATTTTGTTGTTGTCCTTGAATAAAGATATGTCGTTTTCCTCCACCCAAAGGATTTTATGAGATACCAATGAGAGGATATGATGAATATGTACTCATGGTACTAGATGTAGTTGTCAATGGAGGATTTGTATGGCTTGATGATTCCCCCATGGAATTTACCGTAGTGGTAAAGAGAGGATTGGAATAACTTTCCCACACTGTCGAGGACCCAAAGGTGGTTCCAGCCGATTGTGATAGTGTTGTGGATATTGTGGGAATTGTGACGGATTGTGATCCTCCAATGGATGTAGCATTTATTGAATTGGAGTTTTTTGGAATGTTGGAAGTAGCACTCATGGTTGTTGTGACATTTTGTGAGGTAGCATCAAAGAAGGTATTGCTTGTGGTGTTTGGAGTTTGACCACTATTTGACATGTTATGTGTATTGTTGACGTTATTGGCAGGAGATGTCGATCTCAAGGTATCAATGTCGAACCCATGAGGTAATTTAGTGCCTTGACTTAAAAGTATGGCCAAATATCTATCTCTATCATATAAGACCATTTGTTCTACAAAGTAGGCCACCTCTGGATCTTGTGTTGCTACCTCTAGGTTTTCCTAAAGTATTTTTCCATATTCATCCTTACGTAAGAATGGTTCAAAGGGGTTGTTTGATGAGGATGGTATGGTCGTGAGAGGTTGAGTATTCGTGTTGCTAAATGGGTCATCAAAAGTACAATTTGGATCATAAGTGGGATTGGTGACATTGGAATTAGAATCTTGTCCAAAGTTTGCCATTTGTATTTTCTTTCTTTGGAGTCTAGTTTCCACCATAAAAGGAAATTGCTCAAATGAGGTAATGAAAATGATGACGAAATGCAAGGATGATACTAGCCTATGTTTTTTTGTATTTTTGTATTTTGAGGGATGACAATGCAAGGTGATGACTAAGGAAATGATTGGTGCAAAATGACAAGGTTGTCAAAGCCAAAGTGTCGAATGAGAACTAAGATGGTAATGTTGGTGAAGGACTAAGGCAATTAATGCAAATTCTAGGTTCAAAATGAGGACTAGAGGTGGACAATGCAAAGTCTAAGTTAAAAAATGATGACTAAGTTTGGACAATGTTTGGAGAAAGGTTTGTCTAACCACTCTAATCTTGATGTATGTCTCAATTTAGGTTATCAAAAGGACTTGGTAAAGGGACTAAATGACAAGGTCAAAATGATGAGTGAGCCTGCCTAACTAGACTGTTGAGTTGGAGGTTCTCACAAAAATGACAATGACTGAAAAGAGGAATAATGACTATGTCCCAAGATACCCTAATTTTGAAAACAATGGTTTTTGCAAAGTGAGGAGATTTGACCTAATCCAAAGTTTTCCAAGATGAATCCTAAAGGAAAAATGATGTTTATGATGCCTAGGGAATGCAACTAAAATATGGAAATTTTAAACTTATGGTTAAAGTGTGAGCCAATGAATGTAAATGATGGACGTTTTGAGCAATTTTGATTCTAGTTTCTGACAAAGAATTTTGAAAAAGATGTTTGACAATAGGATAAGATGTCTAGACTCAGATTCTGGTCTGAAACAGGGTTTACTTTGTTGACAGGAAAATGCGTCGTTACAGGCAGCAAATGCGTTGCAGTGATCAAATGTGGCTCTGGAAATGACAAATGCGGTTCAGTTTTTCAAATGCAGCTTTACATAAGTCAAATGCGGCTTTATAAAAGGAAAATGTGTTTTAAGATAGGAAAATGTGGTGTTTTGAGTAGCAAATGCGATTTATTAGAGTAGATGCGTTGCGAAGTCTAGAAAATGCAGTGCAACAGAGCGATTGTGGTTTAACAGATGCGTCTCAGGATGTAAAAAAGTCAATTTTTCTGATGTTTTGGTTAAAAATCTGACTTGTTGAAAGTTTGATTGTTTGTTTCCATATCTTTGAGTGTTGTTTTTTTTGTTTGAGTAACCAACAAACACTTGGTAAACACAATATTTTGAAACGTAAAAAAACACACAAGAGAACAAGTACGATCCTAGGTTAGGCCATGACAGTATTCACTAGAATCCACATGGGTTTCCCCAACCACATATCAGTAGCGTGTGAATCCAGAAGCTTGGTTGCACGGGCTCCCCCTTACAGTGCACTCTCTTCTCAGGCCAACCAAGCTTCCAACCCCCATGAAACTCCCATGGCATATTGATTACCTCTACTAAAGACTGCGAAGACATGGAAGGTTTCACACCGACTAGTGCTATACTAGCAAATAGAAGGTTTTGGGCTTACTACACAAGATTTTTTAATTCAGGACCCCCATTCGAGTGGCCATACATGGGGCAAGAGATTAATCACGAATTAGGTGGCACTCCAGCCTGAAGAGGTTAAGCTCAATAGGGTTTAAGGGAGTACTACTCTGTCCATATGACACATCCACACTTGTAATGTTAGGTTTTCCCTTAAGATTCACATTTATATACTGGTTGGGGGTAGCTTGGCTTTAGCTCTGTTGTCAGTTTGAGTCACGTTGGGGTGATGAAATCCCCAGGAAAGCCCAATTTCTAGAGGCAACAATCTTTTCTCTTACACCCAGGATCACATTACTGCGCAAGGGGAGAGGATACTTCGGTTATTACATCAGGGTTACACAAGAAAAAAGTGGTTCTGGCTTTCTGATCACCTAGTTTGCACAAGGTGAGAGCATATTCGCCTACCACTTTCAAACACAATAAAAAATGAAAGACATGTTTATTTTAAGTGCACCAAAAATAAATGTTCCTAAACTAAAAATCACAAACAAATGGTTTGAAAGATTAGTCTTTGACAATTGTGGCTACAAAATCACATGTCAGTAGTTTCAGCAAATTCCTTTGACCCACAAAAATTCAAACACCACACGCTGCAAACCAAGATCAGTAACACGAAAAAAATCTATGCTAGAATAGAAAAATAGAATGCCAAACAGAAAATAATAGAAAATAGAAAAATAGAAAGCAACATAGAGAAGCACAGAAACCAGAAACCAGAATGCCAAGGGAAGAAAAATTCACCAGGAAGATGCGTCGCAGTAGAGTGAACGTGTCTCGATCTGACAGGTAGATGTGACTCATTTCTATCAAATGCGGCTTTCTGTACTTCTAATGCGTCACCACAGGTCGATTGAGTCGTTTACCCTTTGAATGCGTCGCGACGCATCCGATGCGGCACGATAAAAAACAAATGCGGCCCATTTGTACCTGTACCTACAAAAATGATAGAAAACACACAAAAAAAAACCGTACGAAACAAAAAATAAAACAATCAGGTTCACCAATGTATCTAAGGGTTATTTTTCTAAGGTTAGATTATCAAATATCAAAGCATAAAAACCCAAAGAAAGTAATGAAGAGCAAAGGAAATATAAATGAAAACACAAAACGAAACAAGCTCACCAAGTGTCTTCAATCTCCATGGCTGACCTCCATTACACCTTCTAACTTGCTAAAAGATGTGTTGCCCTCAGATTCAATGTACGAGCAACTTGACAACAAAGACTATGTCCTACATTGAAGGATTTGGAATATGAATGTCCAAAATGAAATAAAGTGTCTATTCCTATGATGAAATGACTACTATGCTTAAGATAAATATGCCAAAATCACAAATAAACTGCAAGCATATGCATATGTGAGTATGTGTGTGTAATTAAAAATATGAGAAAAATTGGCATTTTATAGAAAATGCAATTTTGGACGGACGGACGAGATTGAGATTTGACACAAGCTTAAAATTAGAGGTCAAGATTGTGTGTGACAATCCCTAATTAGGGTTAGGGAAAGATTGTTAAATTAGTGGCCAAGATGTCATCTGAGAATATCGAATCGGTGGTTGAGAATAAATGAGATAATTAGTCAAAAAAATAAATATTTTTGAAAAAATCAAGAAGATAAAGACTACCTGATTTGTGAGATTCAAAAAATCAAGAAGATAAAGACTACCTGATTTGTGAGATTCAAAAAATCAAGAGGATAATATTTGAACTGAAAAGAAGATTTGAAAAATCAAGAATTTGCTCAATTACTTCATTTTTGGAAGAAGATTACCATTTTGAATTAAATAAATTCAAAATATGGATTTTGTGTGATAATAAATAATCGATTTTCAGATTATTTACTAAAATGAACTGACAGTCAAGAAAGTGACATCATTTTAAATAATTTCATTTATTTAAAATGAGGGAAATGTTAAATTAGGTAATTAAATAATTAAAGATAATTATTTAATTTAGAGGATATGATTAATAATTAAATAAATTAGTAAATTCATTTAATTATGAGGATTAGTGACGTATTAAATAAATAAATATAATTCATTTATTTAATAATCAGGAAGAATAAATGAATAAAGGTAATTAAATAAGTTACGAAATTTATTTAATTATGAGAAGATAATAGACCCTTAGTGACGTATTGAATAAATAAATAAAATTTATTTATTTAATAATCATGAAGAATAAAAGAAATATGAATTAATTAAATAATTATGAATTATTTAATTAATAGTCGAATGTGGACCAAGGACATAATTAAATGCCATAATTATGCTAGGACTAAAGTGGTAAAAATAGAGCTTGCAGGCCTAGGTCATTTTTATGTGTCTATAAGACTCTTAAGGGAAATCGTCGGTCCAATGTAACTCAGAGTGATTTGGTGTATTTGGGTGCAAAAGAGGACCGTCCCTAGCGTAAACGTACCCATCCGGACGTGTTAGAATAGTTTTTTTGGTCGTACGAGTTACGGAATGAAAGTTGCACCACTTTGCAACTTTACACTGCTTGCATCTGGCAACTTTTCCCTCCACTAAAAAGTCATCACCATAGGAAAACGCCTCTGAGATAGCAAAAACCGAGAATTTTTTTTGTAAATGGTCCCAACACAATCCCATAGCCTCAGACGGAGAGTCTGTAAGCCTCACGGTCTCCGAGAAATAGCCCTTCAAAGATTGCTACCTTTTAGCACTTTGGACTCTTAAGGGAAATTGCCAGTCTAATGTAGCTCAAAGTGATTCGGTGTATTTGGGTGCATAAGATGACCACCCATAGCGTAAACATACCCATCCAGATGTGTTGGAATAGTCCGTTTGGTCGTACGAGTTGCAGAATGAAAGTTGCACCACTTTGCAACTTTACATTGCTTGCATTTGGCAACTTTTCCCTCCACTAAAAAGTCATCACCACAGGAAAACGCCTTCGAGATAGTAAAAACTGAGAGAGGTTTTTGTAGATGGTCCCAACATGATCCCATGGCCTCAGAAGGAGAGTGTGTAAGCATCACGATCTCTGAGAAATAGCCCTTCAAAGATTGCTACCTTTAAGCACTTTGGACTCTTAAAGGAAACTAGTGGGCAACAAAGTTAACTTCTTTACAAACTTGGTTTGAAGTAATTTCATTCTTTTTTGTGCATTTAAAATGGAGTTTTAAGCTTTCCACCCTAAAAGTGACCTCTAAATAACTTCAAACACCTTAAATACCTCATTCTTATTCATTTGTTTTGCAAACAAGCATTTTCATTCCAAGAGGCTGATCTTTCATTTTTGTTTGTTGGATTGAAAGCAGACCGTGACACAACTTTCTTTTTTCAAAAATTGTTCAGCATCATTGAACTTTTATCACACATCTGCATACAAAATAATGTTTGAGACTACAAGAAGACATCAAAATGGCTAGTGTACTAAAAAAATTCTTATGATTTTTGAAGAATGCTGATAACTCTACTCAATTGTCTTCTTTTTTCAATATCATACAAATTGAACCCTGGCATCAATAGACTCTGTATATCAAGCTACCACAATTCAAGCTTCAACGATGAATGTTTATCGTGTATGTTTTAAATGACATTCAAGTTTATGGTGGTTTTTTTGTTTATATGATGTTATGTGATATTCTAATCCTAATTCATGCTTCTAGGCTGCATATATATATATATATATATATATTTATATATATATTATTTTTACATGTTTTCTCCAATGTGTTACCCCTACACAACAAGTAAATGGCTGCATAGCGTGTGGAATGAGGGGGCAGTAGGCCTGAGACCCCTTTAAAGTTTGTTTGAGTGCATTTAAAATGAAGTTTTAAGCCTTGCACCCTAAAAGTGACCTCTAAATAACTTCAAACACCTTAACTACCTCATTCTTATTCATTTTTTTTGCAAACAATAATTTTCATTCCAAGAGGATGAGCTTTCATTTTTTCTTGTTGGATTGAAAGCGGACTGTGACACAACTTTCTTTTTTCAAAAATTGTTCAACATCATTGGACTAAAAATTTATCACACATCTGCAGAGAAACAGAGGAGTACTACAAACTAAAACACATTACACTTCGGTTCTCACTGACTTGATGTACTCTCCAACATCTCTCTTCTCTCATGTGGAGAGTTAAAACTGCTTGGCCATGCCTTTGCATCATTAGGGAAGTTTTGCTCTTTTTGACAATGTCAAAAGCATGGCTGCATACAAATTAGGAAAAAGACCTTTCCTTTTAGATTAGCAATGCATGTAAGATTCAAAAAGTATCCTTGATATTACAAAAAGGTATGTGTTTATACACTTCAAACGTGCAATCACCCTTTGGTTCTTTCAAAGAAAAATCTTCCTATGCCACTGTTACACTGCACAAGTAAACCAAATTTTGTATTGTGGACCTATATTAAGCTACCACTCTCAAAACCAGTGTAACAATGATACAAAATAACGTTTGAGACTGAAAGAAGACATCAAAATGGCTAGTGTGTACACTAAAAAAATTCTTATGATTTCTGAAGAATGCTGATAACTCCACTCAGTTGGCTTCTTTTTTCAATATCATACAAATTGAACCCTGGCATCAATAGACTCTGTATATCAAGCTACCACAATTCAAATTTCAATGATGAATATTTATCATGCATGTTTTAAATGACATTCAAGTTTATGGGGGTTTTTTTGTTTATATGATGTTATGTGATATTCTAATCCTAATTCATGCTTCTAGGCTGCATATATATATATATATAGATATATATAATTTTTACATGTTTTCTCCATTGTTTAGCCCCTACACCTCAAGTAAATGGCTGCATAGCGTGTGGAATGAGGGGGAAGTAGGCCTGAGACCCCTTTAAAGTTTGTTTGAGTGCTTTCTTTTCATTTTTTGTGAGTTTTGTGCCAAGTTTCCTCAAAGAAATGTGGTCTCATAGAATTCCATGACGAGCTAATGCAATTGATAGCTGCTCCTAGTTATTAGTTATGTAATGTGAAGTAATTGCATAACTGCTTAGGTTGACTTTGTAAAAACTATATTGTTATTGAAATTTTTTCATCTATCAAAATCTAGTTGTTACTTATGCAATGTGAAGTAATGCTTTGAGTTTGAAAGATGTGCAATGCAATGTAATCAACAATATGAATATAAACTACATAATATAACCATTCTTTTATGCTATTGTACATTGATATTTAACCATTGCTCACTTGATTAAATTTTCAAAGAGTTTAATCATGCACATGAGGAAGAAATTAAATTTCGATTGTCAACTTATATATATCAAATTATCCAATAATCTTGAGTGTATCTCCATATACAAAAATGGCATCAACACCAACTCAAACAAAGTTTTACAAAATGTGGCATATGCCATCTCGATGTCTATTCAAAATTTAAATGCCAAAATGTCTATCTCATCCTAAACTATTGGTGGATCATCAAAATGGAGCCTCTTTGTAGCACTCGTTGGCTTTGAAGGTAGCTGCACAAGAAAAATTCAAACCACAATTGAGATTAGTTATACTATATGATTTAAAATCAAATAATTAACATTGAAATCAATATACATTGAATTATAATTGAACTCTAAAATTGTAATCTTGATTACCTAAAATATCCGTCTCTTCAAAGGGTCAGGAGTCCTAGAATATGCCCCTCTCAAAGAACTGACCAAACCAACTTTTGTAATGTCAATCTATATATGTGAACAAAAACATAAAATTGATCCAAGTTAGCATACAATTGTCGGTAATAGGAACATATAAATACTAAACACAAAATAAAATAAACACATACCTCTTTAGGCTGATCTTTTTCTTTATCTCCTTTAGGTGTTTCGACACCTACTCCTTGAGGTGTTTCAACACCTACTCCTTCAAGTGTTCCAGTACGTACTCCTTCAGGCATTGTGGCACTTGTCAACAACGATGTATAGCTCATAACTGCATGTACATAAAAATGACAAGTACATATGAAACTACCAATCTATATTGATGTATGTATAATTGATCTTAAAAATCTTAATTCAATTGAATTTGAGTTCAATTACCTTCCCCTTGTCTAACATTGCACTTCCATAATTTGGACAAGGTTTCACCTTGCTCGCACTTGTCAACAACGACGTATAGCTCATAACTTCCTGTACATAAAAATGACAAGTACATATGAAACTACCAATCTATCGATGTATGTATAATCAATATAAGATCTTAAAATTCTTAATTCAATCGAATTTGAGTTCAATTACCTCCCCCTTATCTAACATTTCACTTTCATAATATGGACAAGGTTGCACCTCGCTCGCACTAGGTATTTCCTACAAGAGGAAAATAAGATAAACATATAAGTTATTATATAATTTCATTTATGACAATTCAAATGACAAGAAAGTATATAATAAAAAAATGTAAATGAGTGAGTGCAAAAATATATACTGTGTGTGTGTCGAGGCCAAATGAAATGGCCCTAAGGGTGCTATCAGTCACCTGCGTGAGCTCCTCCTTAGACATCAACTGTTAAATAGACCATGTAAATAAATATTAGTACATTATACTATCTCTTATTAATATTCATTTAAAAACAAATGCAAGTTATGAATTTACAACTTAAATCTTACCTATGTCACTATTCCAATGTCCCCCTCTCTAGCAGGAGAGGACTCTGTAGGGTGCACTCCACTCCCCTGAGTTTGATCTATAATTTCCACATTATGAAGGTCATAATCAAAAGTTTCCAAGGGATGCTCGGCGGGCTGTCCAAGAGGACCCAAGCATATTTGGCAGCACATGGAGCAAGTATGTGGCACACAAATATGTGGAACTGATGAGGATGATGCAACAACACTCGAACCATTGCCAACATCACTAGAATGTGGTTGAGCTACTGTAGAATCATGCAAAACCAAAAGGCCACTCAAAGAGTGAATAGCCTGGATAGTTTGTGTGGCTGTGTCTTGCATAATATCTAGATGATATACTAGAGGTGGTAGAGGAAGGGGAGGAGGGGGAACATATGGGCACAAGACTACTCTAACTGCCCCTGGTCTATCCTGGGGCATACCTCCACCAACGCCATGGAAGGGTTTAATGTCAAAGTAATTGACATGATGCCCTAACACAAATTCATCATATAATTTTTTAATAAAGTAAAATGGTATATCACAATTGTTGTTCGGTGGTTTATCAAAAACCATACACCGACGATCCCAAAAGTTATCTACAATGTCCCTATGTGTGCACCATTTTATAGAAAGTTTTGGTTTATTAACATTAACTGGAAAACCAATGTGGTTAACAAATAAAGAGGCTATTTGGGCTTTGGTTATTCCAAGATCTTTCACATCATCATAAGACAATTCACATGCATAATATTCCCTCATGTCTTCTCGCCACGAATGAAAGGCATTATGTTGGGTGGAGAGGGTTTCTATATTTTTAATTATATCCTTCAATGTGTTTGACTTCTTGAATAATCAAGGGATTCTCTTATAAACTTAAGAAATTCCCTTTAATTGCTACAATTTTTCACCAATTAATTCTTCAATTGATGGCTGCGGAGGTGGTGGAGTGTTTGGTATTTGTGCATTTTCATTCTCAGCTGGTGGATCATTTGGAATTTGTGAATTTTCATTTTCAGTAGCCATAATGCTTGATTAAAGTTAAAACTAATTAATCTAATTGAAATTAGACAGTATAAATGAAAATATTGTAAAAATACCCTAGTTTTTAAAAAAAACCAAAAAAAACCCTACTTTTTAACAA
>VDFB02053251.1:0-43572 GCA_007258455.2 Sequoia sempervirens | reverse complement strand
TAGATATTTTCTCATTCAACACATAAACATATGCTTCATAGCCAAAGACTCTTACATGTCTTAAAGAGGGCTTCTTACTAGACCAAGCTTCCATAGGCATTTTTTCAACAAGCACCGAAGAAGGAGATTGATTTAACAAATAACATGCTATAGCCACAACCTCAGCCCAGAACTTTTGTTCCAAACTAGCATTGCTCAACATACTTCTTGCCCTTTCCATCAGCTTCTTGTTCAACCTTTCAGCAACTCCATTTTGCTATGGAGTGTAAGGTTCTTTTTATGCCTCTTTATTCCATGGTCTTTGCAATACCTTTCAAAATCTATAGAACAAAACTCACTACCATTATCTTTCCTCAAGCATTTAATTTTCCTTCCAGTATGATTTTCAACCAAGTTTTTAAACTCTTTAAACCGATTGAACACTTTTAATTTATTTTTTAGAAAAAACAGAAATTCCCTTCTCCAATAGTCATCAATAAAAGAAACATAATATCTTGATTTCAATAATGAGGGAACATTTACTGGAGTACAAAAATTAGAGTGAATGTAATCTAGAACATGAGAAGATTTATGAGGACTAGAATAAAATGAAACACGATGTTGTTTTTGTTGGAAAATATGCCTCAACTTGGTGGCTTGAACCTCTGTTAAAGACTTGGAAGATTTCCCTTTTTGTTCATGCTCTTACCGCCATACCGTGGGAACCTTCAATCAGAGGTGCGGTAGTGCGATGTACCACCTTACTGTGGGGGTCTCTTAAAGGACTTGTGATAGCGCGGGGTACCACTATACCGCCGGGGTCTCTTGGATGATTAGCGGTAGCATGGGGTACCGCTGTATTGTGGGGGTCTCTCGGATGGCTAGCGATAGTGTGGTATATACCGCCAGACCATGGGTGTCTTCAAGTTGAGACATGGTAGTGCAGGTACTGCCATACCTCAAGGGTTTGTTGGTTGTCTTGCGGTGGTGCGGTGGATATCACCATACCGTGGGTGTCTTTACACTAGACTGTGGTGGCACAGTTACCGCCATACCGTAGGAGCTCGCTGGATGGTTAGCGGTGGCACGGTTACCGCCATACCATAGGAGTTTTCCAGATGTGCAGCAGTAGTGCGGTGTATACTACCATACTATGGGAGCTTCTCACCTATCTTGCGGTAGCACGAGATACCGCCATACCTCGAGGGTCGTCTAGATGGCTAGCGGTGGTGCAGTAGAAAGACCACAAGGAACAATAGACAGTTTGGTGCGATAGTCAAAGTGATGGACAAGTGATGTGTCGACACATGGCATGATTTCATTTGTTGATTTTACATTGTTGTTGTAAATAAATAATCATTGGTCGAAAGCTTTATTTTCTGTTAGCGATTAAATGCATATTCTGACTTGGGGGTTGACAAAGTGCAAATTTAGTAATATTTTTTGTAATTGAAATTTAATGTTGGGTGGACCGATGTGTGCTACATGCGTAACTTGAGATGGAGGAAGCTTGTCAATGAAGGAAAAAAAATTAAATGAAACCCTAATGGTTGTTGGTTGTGTGATGAGAGTGTTTTTATTGTATGTTGAACAAGCATTGTAACAGTGAGTGTATGTAACTGTAGACATCCAAATTTGGACACTTAATTTATCCAAATTTATCATTTTTCATCTAAACATCCTCTTATCTCGAAAGCTACTAAATAATATTACGGCTATTTAATTAATATCTTTAATTCATTAAATCCCAAGGTAGGTTTAAATAATTATTGGGAAACACCTCACCCCTCCTAACCTTTTTTCATCAGTCAATAAATTAAATAACATTACATTTATTTAATTCCTCACATGTCATTTTCATCTAATCCTAAATTCTATTTCCTTAATCCTTTCATTATGGATGCACATGCCTAATCCTTGACACAGATGTGTCACATCCTCCAACTTTTGCAAGTTGGCTTTTAATCCTAATTAGCCCCTAATTATCCTCTAATTACTGATTAATTAAGCCTAATCATTCTCCAAAGAATTTTTAATTCCTTTTTATTCTTCCTAGATTCCTCTCTTTTATATGTGAATTTTTAATTCACATTCCATTCTTCCAAGGCTTCTAGAACCTTGGACTTGTCACAATCTCCACATGTGACCAACCTTGGACTTGTCACAATCTCCACATGTGACCAAGTCCCACCTTTTTGGAGCCCACCTTTTATCCTCTAGATCATCCTATGAATGTGAATTTTTTATATCCCCAACCACCTTTCACTTTCCTATGTAGATTTTTGAGGAATTCCAAAATTTCTCAAATGTCTCTTTCACTCCCACTTGGGGACAAGAAATCCCTTTTTGTGGAAATCCTCTCATCCCCCAAGGTGCATGTCCTTTTCCACCTCATGTACCTTTTTGACAACTCACCTCCACCTCATATCCTCTTGTCCACTTCACCCTCCACATGTCAAGATGTGAGGGCTTGTGGGTTCTCAACCCACCATAGCCCTTCATCTTGACCTTGTTGGATCAATCTTGGCCCTTGAATTCTCTAGAGAATTCAAAATCTCCTATAAATACCCCCTCCTCAAGGGCATTTTCAACACTTCTTCATTTTGAGCAACCTTATGCTGCTAATTTTCCTTCTCAAACACTTTGCATTTTGATAACTACATGCTGTCCATTTGAACTCTCAATCCTTTTGCCATCATTTAGCCATCTTTGTTCATCATCTTGCATATAGAATCTTGCATCTTAGTCACTCAATCCATCATCTAAGGAGCACACAATCCATTCCAATCAAGGGCCAATCAAGGAGAAATCAACAGCAAGGAAGATGATATCATTTCTATTTTGTTTATCCATTTCCTTTCTTATTCTATTTCTCTTTTGGCTAATCTTGAGGTGTCCTTGATATTTTGTTTTTCATATTTTTTTAGTTGTTTTGCTCATTTAGAGAAGTGCAAATATCAGGGTATACATTTCTGGCACGCCCGGTGGGACCCACATACGGGTCTTGCATTTAATGTTTCTTTGAGTTAAGAATTTTGCAGGAAAAGCTCGCAGAAGTGCGGTAGCGCCCCCACAAAAGTGCGGTAGCGCCCCCACAGAAGTGCGGTAGCGCCCCCACAGAAGTGTGGTAGCGCCCTCACAGAAGTGCGGTAGCGCCCCTACAGAAGTGCGGTAGCGCCCCCATAGAAATGTGGTAGCGCCCCCACAGAAACGCGGTAGCACCCTCACAGAAGTGCGGTAGCGCCCCAAAACAGCACAGTTTGGAAGGTAAAATGGGCGTTTTGGCTTCATTTTTGCTCTAGTTTTTTGCGGTTTTCACGTGATAACTCTCTAACATTGTTCTGGCAAGAATATTGCTATTTTTCGCTAACGTTTTTGCAGCATATTGTGGCTAAATTTGACCAAAGGCGTAAAAGAGGACAACTAACATTTGTTTGCAGGGTCATCTACATAATCAGACTTTCAAAAATTATCTTTGCTGTTTTCAAACATAGTCTAATTAGGGGGATTAAACCTCATTGTTTGTTGTGGTTGTTTACTTTTGTGTTACCCAAGGGGGCATTGATTTGTTTTCACTTTCCCCTTGCACTTCGTGTGAGCCTGGGGAGTAGTTGGAAACAGTTAGTGTCTTCCTTTTAGTGGGACCTGCTTGGGGATTTCATCACCGCAAGGGACGATTCCAACCACGTGTACCGGCGGGGTATATAAAGGGGGGAGAACGAAAGTTGTACCCCAATCCAGTTGCGTCGTAATTGGTGGAGCGTCGAAGCTAGGGTGATACCTAGATAGACGTGAAGAGTTGGTCCCGAGTTCCTTCAAGATCTCACACCGGGTTCCCGGACTCACTTTGTGGACGACCGTTCACTTACAGCTCTCACGTACCGAGAGTATATCGAGGACTCCCTAGAAGCCTTGTACATCCTAGATTAAAACTTTGCTTTGCCATACCCATAATATTAATCATAGGATTGTGCTTGCTTGAGGTGTTATCTCGTGAAAAATCTGTCAAATTTTTGATACTTTTGACTTGTTTCATCATTTTGTGTCCTTGCCATAGCTTTTGCCATCAAAAACCAAGCTTTGTCCTCTACGTAAACGCAAGAGCACCCTTTCACGCTAGAATGGCGGCAGAGTTTCCTCAAGCAGAACGCCAGAGCTTCTTACGCAGAACGCGCAGAAGCGCCCAGAACGCAGATGCCTCTACTTCAGGAAGAGCGAGAGCTCCGCTGTAATGCGGCATACCGGGATTTATCGCAAAGGCTGTGAGCTCGACGCATCGCAGTTGTCTACTTCGATTTTGGTCGAAACGCCTCTAATTTTGCCGGAAACACCGACATCGCAGTAAAGTCAGTTTGACGCCTTTGATTTTATTATCGGAACGCTTCTAATTTTGCTTGGAAACGCTCGATTTCATAGAAACACTTCGATTTTGTTGAAAACTTCGAGCCTATTGAAACACCCTTTGATTTGTTGCGTAAAATCATATCGATGACATCATAATGTTACATGCCTTTAACTTCCCGGGCCCACCATTTACAAACCGTACGTCGAATCAACTTCGTTCAAAAACCAAAATTGCTTAATTTTTCAAGATCTATCTAGTGGTACCTTTTATTTCTTCCTATCTAATCAAACCAATCCATTCTTCCGATCATCTAATCAATCCAAGCACACCAATCCGATCAAGTTCATCCAATCACAATTATCCAATCAACATCATCTAATCATTTGATCCTATCCCATCAAATTGATCTAGTACTTTAATCAAATTCATCAAATCATCTACCCGATCCAATCATCCGTCTACCGAATCCCATCAAAATCAAAAGCAATCCTATCCAATCATCCTAATCTGAGCTTTTGTCCAATCCTGATCTGAGCTTGACCAAAATCCTGATTTGAGCTTTAATCTGTTCCCATCCAAAATCTTTTATCCATCCTCTTTATCCTTTTACCATCATGAATCCTCATCCTCCATCAATAGTAGTCAAGGGAAACCTTAATTACGTGGATGACGATAACGAAAGTCTTGTCGATCAAGAAGAATATGACGTAGATCCCCTTGATGCTATTGTCACTAGTAAGATCTCTCCACCCACTTTCCACAATCCAATCACCCCTTCCAGTTATCCCGTTATATCTTCATCCATGCATAATCATGCTCTTTATGCCACCTTTGACAATGGATATCCAGTATCTCCTTCATCCCCATATTTGTCATGTCCTTCATCTACATCATCCTCTTATACAACATCTACATCCTCTTATCCTAATTTTCCATCCCAATACCCCTATCCTAGTCCCCCATCCACATCCTCCTATCTAAATCCTTCATCCGCATATACCCACTACCCTAATCTTCCATGCCAATCTGCTCACTCTAATCGTACATTCGTACCTTCATATCCTAATCCAACATCCACATCAACTTATCCTAATCCCACATCCGCAGTTCAATATCTCCATCCACAACCCATGTCCCCCTATCTTAATTCACCACTCCAATATCCTTACCTTAACCCTCCATCCAATCATAGTCCTCCATCCACTCCTAGTCCTCCATCCAATCCCATTCATCCATCTACTCCTAGTCCTCCATCTACTCCTAGCCCTCCATCCAATCCTATTCATCCATCTACTCCTAGTCCTCCATCCAATTCTAATCCCCCATCTACTCATAGTCCTACATTCAATCCCATTCCTCCATCTAACTCCAATCCACCAATCCATAATCCCTCATCCATTTCTACCACCCTAGCCAAGCCAACCATATGCAAGTCTCTCGTTTCAGAAGTTCTCCAAGGACTAATTACAAAGAAGCCATCCCCAACTCCACATCTTGAAGTCATGGAACCATGCCATCTAGATCCATCATCCACGGTCGCTAGTGATGAGACCCTTCGCCATACCACACCTATTATTGACGTTACCACCCCTAGCACTGATCAAACCATTGAACCCACTAAATTCATTGCACCCCCATCTCCTACTATGAGAACCACTGAATCCATCAAAAACACCCAATTCCAATCCACTCCCTCTACTCCTAGATCTACCGAATCCACCAAAGACACCCAAATCCAATCCACTCCTCCCACTCCTAGTAGCACTAAAACCCATTCCAATGAACCTCATGGATCTTCCGTCCCTCCATCTTCCCTACTTGAAGAGTCCCAAAAAGACTCCGTTACCATGCCTCCCACACACGATGAGTCACGCCAAGAGTCTAATCCAAAGCATGCCAGCATATCCCCTTCTCCAAATCAAGATCCTACCATCCTATCTAGTCCACCTCAAGATCACAGTCCCCCATCCATTCCATCCCATGATCCCCTTGTCATTCAAGCTTCCACTGCTCCATCTCCATCTCCATCGCATGAGCCTACTACCACAAATCCAAATCCTATCATGGCCCCTACTCCCTCTCCTGATGTTGCTATCCCATCCTCTCCTTCTCATGATCCCCCATCATCGCCTAAAAATGCTATCCCCACACCACTTGCATATCCCCTTGGTCCTCTCACATTCCTCCATGGTGGTCTCCTTGCAGAAGAAAAACAAAGCATATACACCAACCTTCCTTTTCCACCTAATAATGAGCTCGCATCATTCTTCCAGAATAACAAAAATCTTGTCCTAGATCGAATACTCAAGAAAATGAACTATCAAGGAAAAGGTTTAGGCCTTCATGAGCAAGGTATTATAGAGCCCATCCAAGCTAAAGAACATTTGTATCCGCAAGGTCTTGGATGTGCTACTCATGACTCGCAATCCAAAAATGTTGGTACAACCTCTAGACATCCTCAACGAGCCTTTTCCAAAAGAAATATTGGCTCTTCCCATCGCCCCACTAGATCATATGTGGCCATCCCTCCTCCTCTATCGTATCGCCTCAAAACCACCGTCCATATTCCTCCCTCATCTGCTCCATCCATTTTGGGTCCTTACATCCTTCCATCTACCATCTCTAATCCTCCATCTACCATGCCAGGTCCTACATCTATTTTGGGCCCCTATATCCCAAAATCACCTCCATCTCGTCCTATCCATCCTTTCATCCATTCATCACCTATCCATCTCATCCATCATAAACGTCCCTCTCACATACCCCATAGTCAGGATCAACAAAGGCACTTACCTACACATTCTCCATCTACATGTAATCCTTGTAATCCTACCTCCATCACTCCACATCATCCATCTCCTCACACCCATCCCATTGCTACTAAAAGCACTTTGGCTGTTAAAGAAAAAATGCATAAATCCAAACATCCACATGAATCTAAGGCTCCCCATGTCCCCTCCAAAATACATGGTGAAGAGAAGAAAAATCTAAATCTAAATAAAATCTGTAGGCCACAAAGGCCCACCAAAGCAAAGATCAAAACCATGTGGATCCCAAAGAAAAAAGATGCAATACCATTACATGAAAAATCTATAAGAACATTCAAAGTCGCTAATCCAAAAGCTAATCATACACCCCTTTCATCTCCTACGTCTGTTTTGGGTCCCTATGTCCCAAAATTCACCATTCCATCTCCTCCATTATCCCCACATTCTCCATCCCTTAATCCTATTATCTTTTCACATCCACCACCACATGTGCCAATGTTGGTCCTGAACGCATCTCCCCATCACATATCCACCCCATCATTCCATCCATACCCTTCGCAGCATCCCATCCATTATCCCATGTATCTCCCCTCTCAAATCCCCCTAATTCATCCTCTTGCATAATCCATTTATTCATAAGGTTGTACCAACATCCAACAGTCACTTCAAACATGGGCTCTTAACACCTTGATCCTTATCACATGTCCTTACCCATCTCCTTATGCATAACATCCAAAAAGTCAAAAATCCAAAAAAAGTCAAAAAAGTAAAAAAAAAAAAGTCAAAAAAGTCAAAAAAGTCAAAAAAAGAAAAAAAAGAAAAAGAAAAAAAAGTAAAGAGAAATAATCCATCCAATGGTGAAAACTTGGCAAACAAGCGCCTTGGATAAGTACCATGATGAAAACCTGGCAAACAGGCGTCATGCGTAACTCCCCATCTGCACTTGGGGGCAACTTCCTGATATGCATTCTCTCCATCCGCTATGCTTCTAGCTATGCACCCGTCTTCCTGTTATCTGTCCTCTTCATAAATCCCTCCATCCCTCCTATTTTCCGCATCCTACCATCATATCCCATTTATCTCCCATTCCCTCCATCCTTCTTGTGATCTTGATCAAAATTGGGGCACCTATCTATGCATGCTTTGGACACCTATTGGTATATATTCCCTTCATCCACGCTCTATCATATTCCTTGGTCACCCATCCTCCCTCCTTCAGTTATCTCCTTTATCTTATCATCCACTTACGTCCCTCATGCCTCATCATATATGACATATCTAGAGTGGGGGCATCTGCTTCCTTTGTGACATAGTCCTTGGAGAAATCATCTATCATAACATCCCTTCATCTCTCTATCCATCTATCACAGCATCCCTTCCATCTCCCCATCCTTATCTTCATATCCACCTATCCTAACATCCCTTTCATCTCCCAATCCTTTTGTCCCTATCCATCTATCACAGCATCCCTTCCATCTGCCCATCCTTGTCTTCGTATCCCTCTATCCTAGCATCCCCTTCATCTCCCAATCCTTTTGTCCCTATCCATCTATCATAGCATCCCTTCCATCTCCCCATATATCCTAGCATCCCTTCCATCTCCCCATCTACCCTAGCATCCCTTCCATCTCTCCATCTATCCTAACATCCCTTTCATCTCCCAATCCTTATATTCCTATCCATCCAAACAATCCCTCCCATCCCCATCCCTATATCTCTATCCATTCTTTCATCTCATCCCATCTCACAATCCCTTGTCATTGGTATCTGGCTATAGGCCTCCCCCTATGCAACCCAATGCTATTTATCTCATCGTCATCACCCCTGCTTCTCTTGCACATCTTTCCAATCCCCTATCACTTTTCATCCCTCCTCTATCTATCATACCATCCTCCCAAGTCATTTTACTGCTTTGGATAACTATCCCATTCCTGAGCTTTATGTGATCATCATCATCCTATCCAATCCAATAGGTCTATCCTATCTTGTCGTATCAGTCCCATCTTTTTATCCACTTATCCTATCATCATCCATCATCCTTTATCCATTATTTTTGGTCTTGTCGAACTACGTTGCCCCTGCGCTTTCACGTAGGCAAGGTCGATCATTTGATCCACCCCCGGGGTTCCATCATCGATCTTCATTGTCCACTTTGCTCTTCTATCATCTATCATCGTCTTTCTCCTTTTGTCTATCCTATCTTTACCATCCATCAAGGTCTCCATCTTGGTCAGTCATCCACCTTTCCCTGAACTACGAGGGCTCTGTGCTTTCACGTAGGCAAGGCTAATCTTTGATCTGCCCCCGAGCCCCTAGGTCCTTAGGGTGTGTCAGTCCCATGTCTCGTCTTCCTTGTGTCGTGTCATCAAGCTATGCCCTTATCTAGCCAGTTCTTCATAAATGAGATCCACTTGTATCATGAAAACCAATCGATTTTGAACATCCTGCATCATAACGATCTTTTAGCTTCGTATCCATCATCTTCGGTCTCAACAGGATGCATCCTTCCTAATAGACCTCATCAATCCCATCGATCCTATGGCAAAGGACATTTGAAATTGATTGCAATCTTTTGATGCTTTTGGATTTTGTTTATCATTTGAGCTCCCTATCATCACTTGTCAAGACCGCCATAATCCATCATATTATGGTGTGTTTTGATTGGTCAACATAGGGGCATATCTTGATCTTTTTATGTCTATTTGTGTCTTCTTGGTTGTCCCACGTAGTACCCACCAAGATCCCGAGGTCTTGTGTTATGCTGGGGCATCCTTTTGTGCTTGTAGTTATCTCAATACCTGGCCCGACCAAGGTCTTTGTGACTTTGGGGTGTTGGGATAGCCTTTTTGTCTGTTGTGTTTGTTTTATGCATTAGACACTAATTCACCTTGGTTCTTCATACCCTGGTGTCTTGTGTTTGATGCTATAGCAAAAACCAGTGCTCCAAAGATGATAAATTGCATTTAGAATTGCATCTCATTTTCCATTCTATCGTCTTGCATGTATCCCCCCATCCATTCATCATTCATCCTTCATCCTTATCTCTATCCAATCTCCATCCATTCCACTTAGCCCGAATCATCTAATCATATCTTTGGTCTACTTCTTAGTCTTGTTACCAGCCTTGACCCATCATCATCATCATCCATTAGTATCCTTCCCTATCCCTTTGGTGTTGTTTTGGGATGTATCCTTCCCTCATCAACAACACTTTCATCATCATCATCGGGAGGTATTCTTCCCTATCCCTTTGGTGTTGTTTTGGGATGTATCCTTCCCTCATCAACAACACTTTCATCATCATCGGGAGGTATTCATCCCTATCCTTTAGTGGTGTTTTGGGATGTATCCTTCCCTCATCAATACTACTCAGTGGGATGTATCCTTCCCTATCCTCGTGTTGTTTCGGGATCCTTCATTCCCTCATTGACAACACTCCATCCATCATCAACCCATTTTGGCTTGTACCTTGACTGGGGCAACATCACCTTTTGAAATCCATTTGTGCTTCATCCATCTCCATATCACTTACCCTCTTACCCATCACCTTGCATCATCTTCCTCATCTCCCCTTCCATCACATCATCTCTTTCGAGAGCACACACGTGTTCTCTTCAACCCGCATGTCCTCTCGAGGGGGCATCCTTCATCCCTAACTTTCATCTTTACCCTCATCATCTTCCTTCCTAGTTACTTCTTTGAATGACTGGAGCATCTTTTCCAATCTAACCATCTTCTTCTAAGTTCTATGTTTTAATATTCTTTGAAATGATGTTACTTCGTAACACCATCTCAAAGAGGGGCAAAATATAGACATCCAAATTTGGACACTTAATTTATCCAAATTTATCACTTTTCATCTAAACATCCTCTTATCCGAGTTAATTAAATAATATTACTATTATTTAATTAATATCTTTAATTCTGCCAAATCCCTAAGGTATTTAAATAATTATTAAATACCTTACCCTCCTTAATCCCCTTTTCATCAAATAAATTAAATAAATATTACATTTATTTAATTCCTCACATGTCATTTTCATCTAATCCTAATCTATTTCCTAATCCTTCATTAAGGATGTGCACATGCCTAATCCTTGATTAGGATGTGTCACATCCTCCAACTTTTGCAAGTTGGCTTTTAATCCTAATTAGTCCCTAATTATCCTCTAATTACTAATTAATTAAGCCTAATCATTCTCCAAGGAATTTTTAATTCCTTTTTATTCTTCCTAGATTCCCCTCTTTTATATGTGAATTTTTAATTCACATTCCATCCTTCCAAGGCTTCTAGAACCTTGGACTTGTCACAATCTCCACATGTGACCAACCTTGGACTTGTCACAATCTCCACATGTGACCAAGTCCCACCTTTTTGGAGCCCACCTTTTATCCTCTAGATCATCCTATGAATGTGAATTTTTAATTCACATTTATATCCCCAACCACCTTTCACTTTCCCATGTAGATTTTTGAGGAATTCCAAAATTTCTCAAATGTCTCTTTCACTCCCACTTGGGGACAAGAAATCCCTTTTTGTGGAAATCCTCTCATCCCCCAAGGTGCATGTCCTTTTCCACCTCATGTACCTTTTTGACAACTCACCTCCACCTCATATCCTCTTGTCCACTTCACCCTCCACATGTCAAGATGTGAGGGCTTGTGGGTTCTCAACCCACCATAGCCCTTCATCTTGACCTTGTTGGATCAATCTTGACCCTTGAATTCTCTAGAGAATTCAAAATCTCCTATAAATACTCCCTCCTCAAGGGCATTTTCAACACTTCTTCATTTTGAGCAACCTTATGCTGCTAATTTTCCTTCTCAAACACTTTGCATTTTGATAACTACATGTTGTCCATTTGAACTCTCAATCCTTTTGCCATCATTTAGCCATCTTTGTTCATCATCTTGCATATTGAATCTTGCATATAGTCATTCAAACAATCATCTAAGGAGCACACAACCAATCCAAGCAAGGGCCAATCAAAGAGGTATCAACAACAAGGGAGGTAAAAGTGTTTGTGTTTTATCTTATTTGCATTCCTTTTCGTTGAACCACTCTTTTGGCTAATCTTGAGGTGTCCTTGGTATTTTGTCATTCATGTTTCTTAGTTGTTTTACACATTTAGAGCAGTAGAAATATCAAGGTATCACAGTAACGAATTGAGAGTCTGTGATTGGAGGTCAACCAAGGGGATGTTTATGCTGTTGTGAGTTAACATCTAAGAGTGATGTTTGTAACTCTGTATGTAATTGATTTACTTTAATACAAAGTGACTTTACTTAGTGTGGTGGGTTTTTCTCCCGTAAGGGTTTTCCCACATATATCTGGTGTTACCTCTGTGTGTGTGATCTATTTTGTCTCTCCTTTTGTTCTATGAATGTGCATCTCAAATGTATGAAATTTGTTAAATGTGGTTTTTTCACTTCTCTTTTGAGAATTTTGCATTAGGAAAGCGTTTTTCACATTGTTGCTTTCCTTACAAGTGGTATAAGAGCTTGGCTAGTTGTGTTATCCTTGTGAGTAGGGCTGGTTTTTTGTGCTAATCATGTTTCAGTGGGAGTCTTGCAAAGGAATAACTTATTACTTAGTTTATTGTTTGAGATGGCAAGTACATCAGGAAGAGTAGAAATTGAAAAATTCAATGGTGGTAATTTTGAGTTGTGGAAACTCAAAATGGAAGACTTGTTGGTGGATAGAGACCTCTGGATTGCTATGTCTGGAACTATGCCAAAAACCATGAAATAAGAAGATTGGGACCTCGCAGATAGAAAATCTAAAGGGTTGATAAGACTTTGTCTAGCCGATTATGTACTCCTGAACGTCCATGAGGAGAAGACTGCAACTTCATTATGGAAGAAGCTTGGTGAAATTTATCAAGGAAAGTCTCTAGTGAATAAGTTATTCCTGAGGAAGAAGTTGTACTCCTTGAAGATGGAAGAAGGTGCATCTATGGTAGACCATATGAATTCATTTAATATGATTGTTGCTCAGTTGGCATCTGTGGGTGTGAAAATATAGGAGGAGGATCATTGTATGCTTGTGTTATGTTCCTTACCTGACACTTGGGATCATCTGGTAATGGCTATTGGAAGTACAACAACTACTTTCAAGATGGAAGATGTGGTTTCCTCGTTGTTGTCAGAGGAAATGCGAAAGAATTCCTCTGAGATGGCCAAGGAGGCTCTTGTTGTTCAGGGTAGATCAAAGGAGAGAAGCAAGAAGAAGGACAAGAAGTCTAAATCCAAATTTGAAGGGAGATCAAAGTATCCTGATAAAAATTCCAAGGTGAAATGTTGGAATTGTGGGCAATCTGGTCATATCCGAAAGGATTGTAAGGAGGAGAAAAAAAAGAAGAATAATAACTCTTCAGACAATGATTCTTCTTAGAGTGATGCAGATGCCTTCATTGCAGCCTTGGTGACTTAGGCATCAGATGATGTTTAGCTGATTGACTCAGGTGCATCTTTTCACATGACATCTCACAGAGATTGGTTCAGTAAGTATGAAAAGTATGATGGTGGAAAGGTGTACCTAGCAAGTGGTTCAACTTTGGAAATTGTTGGCCGTGGAAGAGTAAAAATCTAATTCCCTGACAGAAGAATCAAAGTGATTGGTGATGTACTACACATACCAGGTTTGGCTAGTAACCTACTTTCTGTTAGTAGGTTGAATGATGCTGGGGTACAAGTTTCCTTCTCGAGTGGAGGTTGTAAGATGACTAGAGGCGCTATGGTGTTGGCTAAGGGTGTACGCATGGGCACTCTGTACAAGCTGGATGCACGTCCTGTTCAATGTAACAATGTCTTTGTAAAGTCAAGCAAAGTTGCTCGTGTAGAGAAGGAGAATGATACTCCTTTGGATGCAAATACCTTGGAGGTGAAATTCCTAGTAGAGAAGACCATGTTGTGGCATCAGAGACTCGGTCACATAGGTGAGAAAGGTTTAAAAACCTTGAAAAATAAAAATCTTGTTGAAGGGCTTGTTGATTGTAACCTTGAGTTTGATTTTTGCAAACACTGTGTTTATGGAAAATAACATCGTGTTTCATTTTATTCAAGTCCTCATAAATCTTTTGGTGTACTGGATTATGTTCATTATGATGTAGTTGGTCTAGTGAATGTTCCTTGGTTATCAAAGTCTAGTTATTATGTTTCTTTTATTGATGATTTTTTGAGGACATTTGTGTACTTTCTTAAAAGTAAATCATAAGTGTTCAATCAGTTTAAAGAGTTTAAAAACTTGGTAGAGAATCAGACTGGAAGGAAAATTAAATGTTTGAGGATGGATAATGGCGGTGAGTTTTGTTCTACAGATTTTGAAAGGTACTGGAAAGACCATGGGTTTAAAAGGCATAAAACTATGCCTTACACTCCACAACAAAATGGAGTTGCTGAAAGGTTAAATAGGATGCTAATGGAAAGAGCGAGAAGTATGTTGAGTGGTGCTGGTCTAGAGCATAATTTTTTGGCTGAGGCTATGGCTACAACATGTTACTTGGTAAATCGTTCACCTTGTTTGGCTCTTGTTGACAAAACGCCTTTGGAATCATGGTCTGGTAAGAAGCCCTCTCTGAGACATATTTGTTTCTTTGGCTGTGAGGCATATGCATATGTGCTGAATGAGAAAAGATAAAAGTTGAAGAACAAGGATGTTAAATGTATCTTCATTGGCTATGGCATTGGTGTGAAAGGATACAAGCTTTGGAACCCAGTTATTGAGAAGGTTTTGTATAGTAGAAGTGTAATATTTTGTGAGTTGAAGCCTTTAGTAGCTGATCCGCAGCTAGAGATAGATAAAAAGGAGAAGAAGAATGATGTAGTTGAGATTCCTCAAACTCCAAAAAAAGAGGAACTACATGGTGTACTGAAACTGAGGAGAGTTCAAGCAACTCTGAGAGTTCTAAAGAAGAAGAACCACAACCTCAGCTTGTAAGGAGGTCTACACGTGAAACCCATCAACCTGATAGGTATGGATTTTCTATGTTGGATTCGAACTGTGCCTATGCTTTGATTACTAGCATTGATGAGCCTAGGACTATGAAAGAGGCAATTAATATGTCTGATTCAAATTCCTGGTTGGAAGCCATGAATGAAGAAATGGCATCATTGAAGAAGAATGAAACTTGGGATTTGGTACCTTTTCCTGAAGGGTGAAAGCCTATTGGTTGTAAATGGGTATATAAGAAGAAGATTGGTCTGAATGGTAGTGTTGAAAAGTATAAAGCTCAGTTGGTCGTGAAAGGTTATTCCTAGGTGGAGGGAATTGATTATGGAGAAATATTTTCTCTTGTAGCTAAGTTGACATCTATCAGATTTCTTTTGTCACTTGCAGCCGCGTATGACTTAGAGATCGAGCAGATGAATGTGAAGACATCATTTTTGCATGGAGAGCTGGAAGAAGAAATTTATATGTCCTAGCCTGAGTACTTCGTTGAAAAATGTAAAGAAAGCCTGGTTTGCAAGTTAAAGAAATATCTGTATGGTTTGAAGCAATCGCCTAGAATGTGGTACCAAAAATTTGACACTTTTTTGTTGTCATTGGGATTTGTGAGATCAAAATTTAGTCATTGTGTGTATTAAAAAATTGAAAATGATCGTGTGCTTATTATTACCCTGTATGTGGATGATATGTTGTTCATAGGAAATAGTAAGACTATGATTTTTGATCTTAAGTCTCAGTTGTCTGCAAAGTTCGAAATGAAAGATATGGGTGTAGCAAGGTATATTTTGGGGATGGAAATAAAAAGGGATAGAGGAAGTGGAAAGCTTTGGCTCAGCCAAAGTAAGTATATCAATACTGTCCTGGAGAGATTTGGAATGACTGATTGCAAGCAGCTAGTTGTTCCCGTGTTGCAAGGAACAAATATATTTGTTGAAGACTATCCGAAGTCTTCTGCTGAGATGGAGGACATGACCAGGATTCCATATGCAAGTGTTGTTGGTAGTTTAATGTATGTAATGGTCTGTACTAGGCCAGACATTGCCCAAGCAGTGGGAGTTCTTAGTCAGTTTATGGCTAATCCAGGAAGGTCACATTGGGATGTTGTGAAGAGGGTTTTCAGATATCTAAGAGGTACCTCAAAGTTTGCTCTGTGTTATCATGGCAACTCAGAGAGATCACAAAGATCTCATAGCAGTCATGGTTATGTGGATTCTGATTGGGCAAGGGACATTGACAACAGAAGATCCACTAGTGGATACATTTTCATGTTATTTGGTGGAGCAGTGAGTTAGATGAGCAAGCAACAGGTTGTAGTCGCTTTATCTACTACTGAGGTAGAGTATATGGCAGCAACACATGCCTACAAAGAATCTGTTTGGCTTAGGCATATATGTTCAGATATCGGGTTTAATGCAGGGAACATTACGATTTGCTGTGACAGTCAAAGTGCTATTTATTTGGAAAAAAATCCCACTTTCCATGCCAGGACGAAGCACATTGATGTACAGTATCATTTCGTTTGTGATATGGTGGATGATGGAAAGGTTAATCTAGAAAAGGTGGATACTCTAGAGAATGTCGTTGATGCATTGACAAAGCACATGAGCACAGACAAGTACAGGTGGTGTGCCAGTTCAATGGGCCTTGGGGCCTATGATCTTCATTGAGTTTGAGTTTGGAGGAAGCCAGTAAGTCTTCGTCAAGTGGGAGCTTGTTGGAAAATGTGCCTCAACTTGTTGGCTTGAACCTCTGTTAAAGACTTTACAGATTTCCCTTTGTGTTCATGCTCTTACCACCATACCGCAGGAACCTTCAAGTAGAGGTGTGGTAGTGTGGTGTACTGCCTTACCGCGGGGGTCTCTTGGATGACTTGCGGTAGTGCAGGGTGTCGCTATACTGTGGGGGTCCCTCAGATGACTAGCGGTAGTGCGGGGTACCGCTATACCACAGGGGTCTCTCAGATGGATAGCGGTAGTGCAGTATATACCGCCAAACCGCAGGTGTCTTCAAGCTAAGACACGGTAGCACGAGTACTGCCATACCTCAAGGGTTTGTTGGCTATCTTGTGATGGTGCAATGGATACCATGCCATACCGCGGGTGTATTTACATTGGACTGCGGTGGTGCGGTTACTGCCATACCACATGAGCTTGCTGGATTGTTAGCAGTGGCGTGGTTACCGCCATACCACAGGAGTTCACCAGATGTGTAGTGGTAGTGTGGTGTATACCGCCATACTGCGGGAGCTTCTCACCTATCTTGTGGTAGTGCAGGATATCGCCATACCTCGGGGGTCATCTAGATGGCTAGCAGTGGTGCGATAGAAAGACCACAAGGAACAATAGATAGTTTGGTGTGATAGTCAAAGCGATGGACGAGTGATGTGTCAACACGTGGCATGATTTCATTTGTTGATTTTACATCGATGTTGTAAATCAACAATCATTGGCTGAAAGCTTTATTTTTTGTTAGCAATTAAATGTATATTCTCACTTAGGGGTTGATAGAGTGCAAATTTAGTAATATTCTCTGTAACTGAAATTTAATGTTGGGTGGCCCGATGTCTGCTACACGCATAACCTGAGATGGAGGAAGCTTGTCAGTGAAGGAACAAAAATTAAATGAAAGCCTAATGGTTGTTGGTTAGGTGATGAGAGTGTTTTTATTGTATGTTGAACAAGCATTGTAACAGTGAGTGTATGTAACGAACTGAGAGTCTGCGATTGGAGGTCAACCAAGGGGATGTTTATGCTGCTGTGAGTTAACATATGAGAGTGAAGTTTGTAACTCTGTATGTAATTGTTTTACTATAATACAAAGTGAATTTACTTGGTGTGGTTGGTTTTTATCCTGTAAGGGTTTTCCCACATATATTTGGTGTTACCTCTGTGTGTGTGATCTATTTTGTCTCTCCTTTTGTTCTGTGAATGTGCATCTCAAATGTATGAAATTTTTTAAATGTGGTTTTTGCACTTCTCTTATGAGGATTTTGCATTAGGAAAGTGTTTTCTGCACTGTTTCTTTCCTTACAGTTTTCCATATATACAATGTTCGCAAAAAATGAGCTCAAGGTTATAGTCATCAAGCCCTTCAACTAGGTTTTTATTTTTCAAAGCTTTTAAGCCTTTCTCACCAGTGTGGTCGAGCCTTTGATGCTAGATCATGGTATTTTTTGTAGGGATTTTCACCTCCAAATCCCTCGAAAGAACTTCAGTCTCCTTCTCTACATAAGCAACCTTACTTGACTTCACAGAGACACTGTTACATTGAACAACATTTGTGACCAGCTTGTACAAAGTACCAATTCGAGAACCCCTAGCCAACACCATTGAGCCTCTAGTCATTTTATAGCCACCATTTGAGAATGAGACTTGCATACCAACATCATTCAGCTTGCTAACAAAAAGTAAATTTTGAGCTAGATCTGGTATATGCATTACACCATCAATTCCTTTGATTCTTCCATCAAGGAATTGAATTCTGACTCTTCCACAACCAACAATTTCCAGAGATGAGTCACTTTCCAGATACACCTTTCCACCAGAATACTTTTCATACTTCATAAAATAATCTCTGTGAAATGTGATGTGAAAAGATGCACCTGATTCGATTAGCCAGACATCATTTAATGCCTAAGTCGCCAAGGCTGCAATGAAGGCATCTGCATCGCTTTGAGAAGAATCATTATTGAAAGAATTATTTTTCTTCTTCTTCCTTTTCTCCTCTTTGCAATCCTTACGAACATGACCAGGCTGCCCACAATTCCAACATTTCACCTTAGACTTCTTGTCAGGAGACTTTGATATCCCTTCAGACTTTGATTTAGACTTCTTGTCCTTCTTCTTTCCTTTCTCCTTCGATCTTCCTCGAACAACAAGAACCTCCTTTTCCATCTCAAAAGATTTCCTTCACATCTCTTTTGATAGCAATGCAACAACCACATCTTCCATCTTAAAAGTGGTTATCATACTCCCAATAGCCATCACTAAATGATCCCACAAGTTAGGAAAAGAACATAACAGAAGCATACAACGATCCTCATCATCTATCTTCACACCTACAAATGTTAACTGAGCAATGAGCATATTGAACATATTCAGATGATCAGCCACAAACGCCCCTTCCTCCATTTTCAAAGAGTACAAATTCTTCCTCAAGAATAACTTATTCACCAAGGACTTTCCTTGATAAATGTCACCAAGTTTCTTCCACAGAGAAGATGTAGAATTCTCTTCATGAACGTTCAGGAGTACAGAGTCTGCTAGACATAGTCTTATCAACACTTTGGATTTTCTATCCATGAGGTCCCATTCTTCTTGCTTCATGCCTGAAGGTTTAGTTCCAGAAACAACAATCCAGATATCTCTATCTACCAATAGGTCTTCCATTTTGAGTTTCCACAACTCAAAATTTCCACCATTGAATTTTTCAATTTCCATCTTCCCTGATGTGCTTTCCATCTTAATTTGCAATCAAGATTACTATATTCCTCTACAAGACTCCTACTTCAGAATTGGCACAAAAAACCTGTCCAACCCACAAGGATAACACAACTGGCCAAGCTTTGATACCACTTGTAAGGAAAGTAGAGGTGCGGAAACACTTTCCTAATGCTAATTCTAAGAAGAGAATGCAAACATATGGTTCAATTTCAAATTATAGTTCATTAAAGATGCACATTAAATGAATAATAGAGCAGAGAAAATTTAACACAACACATAATAGACACCAAATTTAATGTGGGAAAACCCTTTCAAGAGAAAAACACACCACACCAAGAAAAAAAAATTTGTATTACAGTGACAAAAAGGTCCACATACAAAGTTATAGTTTCTTCCTTTTAGATGTCAATTCAGACCCTTGATATAGGCAACATTACAAACTTGATCTATCTCGTTCTCTATCTTAGAATCGCGACTCAACTTGTCATTCTTACTACACTATTACAAAATGTATTACATACTTATAGCATAATTCCTCTAAGAGAATTCCATACTATCTGCATCTCTAGATCCATGCGTGAAAATATACCAAATTGGTTCCATACGTTACAACATACAAGATGTCAATTAGCAATTTCCAAAACAAGCCATGTCAAAGAGACAATTTCTAAACTCTCCTCGATTAGAATGAGTCTCACTGATGTGTGCATATCACAATACACTATCAATAAAAACAACCATGTCGAAGAGAGATTCCAGATTGTCCCATTGATACACCAAGGTCTCATTGATGTCTGCTTTACCATCCATGTGATCCCCATTGTTGAATCAGCATGGTTTGGACCATCAATTATTTTCCTCCTGGAAATATGGGTCCCACCACAGTCATCAGCATAACAAAAAATTTCAAAGAGATATCTTCCAAAGTCACAGCGAACATCCACAGTCTCATCGACAAGAATTGTCAAGACTTCTACTAGAATGTCTAAGAGACATTTGCCAATGTATTTCCAAACCATCTAGGTCTCTTCGACAAGCACATTCAAGACTTTCATCGGCATGTCAAAGAGACATTTTCCAATGTCTCATTGAACACCTAAAGTCTCATTGACAAGAGTGTTCCAACCTACCATCGGGATGTCCAATAGACATAGCTCAAAGTCCTAGCGATGGTGCAACCACTCACCAACAAGGTAAACATAATGCCACAACAAGGGATAATAGTTTTTCAAGGAGACAATGGGTGAAGTCTCATTGATGATGCACAATCTGGCTGAAAAAGAGATGGAAAAACACAATGTTGTCAATGTCAAGCCAGTAAGTTGAGACACAGTTTCCAACAACAAATAGTATCCCACTTCACTGGGCTCCACTTAGAGGAAGACAAGTTGCCTGCCTATAAGAACTGTGTAGCCAAAGAGTCCAAATCCTTAACAAACCCAATAGGAGCCACTTGGAGCATACATCTATAGTTGGAAAGAGCTTGCACCACTGATTTGAGTAGCTAAACCTGGCCAACAAAAGACAACCATCTATGAGTCCAATGATTAACTTTCACATGAAAATTGTCAAGAATATTCTGCTACGACTCCCTAGGAAGATTACTAGAAGAGATAGAACTACCAAGATAAGTGAAAGGTAGATAACCAATCTAGAATCTCAAAATACGAGCAATCCTCTGCTGAATAAGTCATGTGGTATTAAAGAAAAAATGGAAGATTTATCCTCATTAATCATTTGACTAGAAGCAGCAAGATAAGTATCCAAAGCCTTGTGCAAATTAGTTGCTTCATGGACCTTAGCCACACCCATCAAAGCAATATCATCCAAAAATTGCAGGTGAGATTGGGGAGGCAATCCATTACCCCAAACCCACCCATAGATAAGATCTGAAGCCACATTTTTTTTCAACAATCTCCCCAAACCTTCCACAAGAAGAATGAATAAATAGGGAGAGAGAGGATCCCCCTGGCGAAGGCCCCTGGAAGCCCCAAATAAAGCAGATGATTCACCATTGATCAAGACTGAAAAGGAAGTAGAAGTAACAAAACTCATCACCCACGAGACCCACTCTTCAACAAATCCAAAAGCATAGAGGACTTTGCGCAAGAAAGACCATTTAACTATATCATAGGCATTAGCCATATCCAACTTGATCAACATAGCCTTTTCTTTGGAAGCCACCATGGAGTGAATGACCTCAGTGGAAATGACCACACCATCCAATATTTTCCTGTCTGCCACAAAGCCACCTTGTTCCTCAGAGATAAGCTTGCTAATCCACCACTTCACCCACTCAACAACCAGCTTGGAAATAATTTTATACACCACATTACAGAGAGATATAAGACGAAACAGACTCAATCGGTCCACACCCTCACACTTGGGAATAAGAGAAAGAAAGGTGGAGTTCAAATCCCTCAGCGTCTGCTTGCTCCTCTGAGATTCAAAACCACAACCAACAGATCCAAATTGATAATATCTCAAAATTCTTGAAAGAACTCATTCAGAAAGCCATCCAGACCAGGAGATTTCCCCTTCTTCATTTCAAAAACAATAGCCTCTAGTTCATCTAGGGTAATGTAACCCAAGAGGTGTTCATTCATCTCTCTAGTAACCAAAGAAGGAATACAGTCCAACACTTGATTTTCTTCATACACCACATCTTGAGAATCCTCTCTAACTAAGGAAGTAAAAAATTGCAAGGCTTCACCTGAGATATCCCCTAAAGAAGATAAATTTTCACCCTTTTCATTCACAAGAAAAGGAATTGAATTACCATGTCTCTTGGCTTTCATAGAGTTGAAGAAAAAGGTAGTGTTTTTGTCCCCCTCCTGTACCACTCAACTTGAGCCTTTTGTTTCCAATAAATTTCCTCCCGCAACTCACATTCCTCCAAAAATTTCAATGCCCTTTCCTCCTCCCTGAGAGAGACCTCAGAAAGACCAAACTCTCTAATCTCCTTGGTGATAGCATCCAAATCAGCGTGAGCAGTAGCCTTAGCATGGAAAATATTACCAAAACACTGTCTGTTCATCTTTTGAGTTGGTACTACACATACTAAAGCTGATTGGAAAAAGAGTACATGGCAGTGCCAAAAGTAGGTCTCCCCTTACTCCACCAGTCATCAACATGAACTTGTAGAGAAGGGTCATGTAGCCACATGAGATAAAAATTGAAAGGAGACTAAGCAACCCGAGCCAAAGAAACAGATAAATTGATAGGCCAGTGATCCAAGCCCCTCCAATCCAAAATTTCAGAACAAGTAGACCAAGAACCACCAACCCAGAAATAAGAAACCAGGAACTTTTCTAACCTTTCAACAATCCAGTCCTCCCCCAACCTCCTGTTATTCCAAGTAAATTGACCATTACTTGGCTTGATGTCAACCAAATTCAATGCAAAAATGTTCTCATGAAGAAGAAAAGAAGTTGGCTTCAACCTCAAAATTCCACCCTTATTTTCATTCAAATCAGTGATGGCATTGAGATCACCTACAACAATTCAAGGAAAAAGAGAAGCATAGCTTCAAATACACTGGATATGAGACCACAAATATTGCTTACAAGAAAAATCAATAGGAGCATAAATATTAGAAAGAAGAATAGTTTCGCCTGTTTCCAAGCTCACAACCACCACTGAAATGGACTTGACTTGCAAGACATCCACCAGAGAGGGTGAATCTTCAGAGGATTCCAAAGAAAAGCCACACCCCGTACATTATCTTGGGCACCAATGCACTGGCATTGACCTCGCCCCCATAATTTAGGAGCCAAACCACCCATATTTTCAACTGACAATTTAGTTTCCTGTAGAAAAAAGCACATCAGGAGAATGCTTTCTCACCAAATCTTGAACAACTTTTTGTCAAGGGCCACTATTCAAGCCCCTTACATTCCATGAGAGGATGATCATTTTTTAGGATTAGAGAAGTGAGAGTCTAAAGTCCTAATAGAACTTGACTCCACCAATGTTTCCCCCATCAACTTGATCTTCTCTAAGTCCTTACACCCAACCTTAGAGGACATCTCAACAACCCTTTTTTCATATCTTTATGAAGAATCCCCAACGAAGGAGAAGCCTTGTTGCCTTTTTTTGAATCGGACCCTTCTTTCATCAATGGAAGATGAATCTCCCCCCACCCTTCTTTGCAAGCTAAATGACCTCAGGCCCCGCTGAAACTGTCATACTAAGATCAGGGTCCATTTTCAAAGCACCAACATCCTATGTACTTTGAATATTCTTAGTAATATTACCATCTTGTACCATTTCCATAAACCCTTGATCCATAGCCAACAAACCCAAATTCACCTCCTGTTGACTAAGGTCATCCAAAACCTCGAATCTATTAAAAGTATCTTCTCCTTGATGATCTTTGAAAGTCCTCTTTTTTCCACGATTCCTATTCTAGGTTTTAATAGGAGTGAAACCCTTTGAACCAGCAACATTACCAACATTATCAGAAATAGGAGCCTTGCCCTTATCAACCTTAGTGGGATTGCGAGAAGGCTGTGAGGTCTAAGACTCATTAAATTTGGCCCTAGGACATCTTTGCTATAGATGACCATATTCATGACACAAACGACAGTGAAAAGGAAAAGTCTTATAATCCAGTTGTTGCACCCAAGAATATGCACCCGCATGGATTTCCAAAGAATCTGGAAGCAGATTACTCAAGTCAATCTCAACATAAATGCGAGAGAAATTCATTACCTTTCTTTCCAGGGTTTGTTGAGAAGGACCCACTGGTTTCCCCAACAACACTGCAACCATCTGGAAGATATCATTATGCCAACATTCAACAGGAAATCGAGGAAGACAAACCCACACCGGAACCCTATTCGGAACCTCCTCCAAAATATTGAACCCATCATTCCATGGCTTAATAAATAAGCCAATTTGGTTATGGAAATAAGGCCCCCCCTTGAAAAAATAGTTGTGATCAGCCATATAGTTAAATACCACCATGAAATAATTATTCGCCAATAGCATAACCTCCATTTCACCCTCCGAAGCCCAGTTTCACTGAGCCCACACTTCCAAAAATTGAAGCAAAACTCGCAATCCCATAAATTTTCAAAATAATGCATGTTTTGAGAAATACTCAATATCTTCACCTATTGACTCTGGTTGAACTACCAGCACTAGTCTTTCTTTGCTTTTCTCCAAGCAACCATTGATTTTTCGAGATACGAGGTCCCCTAGCCGAAGCAAACCCTCCAGCCCCGCATCCTTATCAAATAAGTTATTCTCAACCACTCTCATTGCACGAGATGGAAAATTTGTTCCAATAGTAGCACAAAAATCCAAAGAGGATTTAAGGCCCAAAGCTTCCCCTAGATCCATCACTAGAAGAAAAAAGAGTTGCAAATAAATCCACTCAAACCCCACCCGGGCAGTAGGAAGAAATAGCCTCCTTCCACACTTAAACCCAACTCAAAATGGGCACACACAAATAGAAAAAAACCCAAACCCTTATGCATCCCCCACTGATGCTAGGCACCACCAAAATGCAGCAAAGACTAGAGGAAAAAACACCAATGATGAACAATGACTACCCCCCAAGATAACAAACCCCAACACCATAAACTTCCCCCTTCTGCCAGCAGCAAAGACAACAAACACTAAACTAGAAATCCCAGTCACGAGCCAACACAGTGGAAGAAACATCAGCTAGGGAACACGGGCCATAACCCATGTCGACGCCTCCTCACACAACACCATCACAACTCCTCCCCTAGTTAGGAGTTATTTGATTTCATTTTATTTTTTTAATTATTTTTTAGTTACATATTTTAGCAATAAATAAAAATAGTTTTTCAATTAAAAATAAAATAACCAATGTAAAAAAAAAATCTTAAATATTTCTAAAATAAAATGAAATACTCTTTTAGAAAATAAATAAATAATGTAAAGAGGAAAATAATTCTTAGACTTAAACAAAGTGGGAAAGGTGTGGGTCAGTAAATAATGTGCTAGTTCCTGCTCCACTGACCTAGGGTATAGGAATGGACTTTTCCATAAACATTTAAGCCTGCAAGGGTAGTAGAGTTGACTTGAGTAGTGGGTTTGCTCCCCATTGGTCTTGGGTTTACAGGTACCCAAGATACAGGCTGCTAGGTTGTTTTTTTGTTGTATAAAAAAAAACTCTTATTATAGTATTTTAGATTTTTTTTTTTAAATGTAAATTTTAGAATGATACAAGATTGTTGAGATGTGGTCATAGAAATAATAGGCTAATATCAATAAAAAAAAAACTTACTTTTTTAAGAAATCAAATCTAAATTATATTCTTTTCTAATGAATAAAGAGATAATATCACTACTTTAAAAGGCTATTTTTTCAAAAATCAAATTTCTCTATATTCTCCCATTTTTTAAAATTTTAAATCATATCTTACTTTCATTACAAATCATTAGTATTGTTTTAATTATTGAATTTTTAAGAATTTTCTATCATATATTTTGAATTATTATTAATTATATTACAGTTATTATATCTACTTTCTATTTAGATTGATTACATATTGTTAACTTAAAATTATTGCTAAATTTTTTTATTTCTATTGCTAATGCATAAATTTAGTTACATGGAATCCTATGAACATACATATTATAAGAAATAATATGGAGATAAAATCTCTACATACTCTTACATTCTTTTTAAGTTACAATTACTTTTGAAGAAACAAAAAATAAAAAAATCTAGATTTTTGTATATATCATAGTTTTAATTTCATTGCAAAATATTTTAAAGTCTTTATTTTGTAGTATTGTTTCAATTGTTTAATTTTTATTTATTTTTAATAGAATTAATGCAATTGTATATTTTTAATTACTAATAAATATATTGGGATGACCCTGCAGTGTGACGGTAAGTCACAAGCCCTGTTAAGAGGGCAGTCTCAAGTTTGAACCTCACCCACTACTTGTAGGTGTGAAGGACCAAGATTCAAGAATGTTGCACGATGAACGAGGGATGGTCATCGGTTGTTGGTCTCACTGGGCAGAAGGATGCAGTTGGAGGTCAACCCGGTCAATGGTGGTGATCAGGCCACGTTGTCGCCCTGCAATGAAGGAGGAAGGAAGTGATTGATCTGGCAAGGAGGACGGGGTGGTGCTAGTAGAGGAGGAGCGTCAGGTATTGTAGTGTAGGCTCGAGGAAGACAGGATGATGCCTGCAGATGGGAGTTGACAACAAGCTGTAGATAGAGGCAGACAGAGATGGAGGGTTGCAGGAGAGATGGAAGGAATGGGGAGCGGAAGAGTGGAGATAGCGGCATCTGAAGGAGAAGGAAGAAACAAAGGAGAGGAGGTGAGGAGGTGCAGTGGTGGAGATGAAATGAGGTATGAAGAAGTAAAAGGAGAGAGGTGTAAGGAAGGAGCAAGGAGGAAGAGAGAAGAGGGGGAGAGGAGAGGAGAGGAGAGTTGGCGGCTACGGGAGGAATGAGTGGAGGTAGAGGGAAGACAGTGGAGTCAGGGGAGGAGAAGAATAGAAGAGATGGAGGAGAGGAAGAGGAGTTGGACTGGTGTGAATACCAGACAAACATGGGGATGAGGTCCCCCATAAATTTTGGCCTCACTGGTTCAAAGCTCCAGTCAAAAGTGATCACCGATAAAAAAAAAAATACTAATAAATATATTATGTGTATTAAATCTACTTTCTATCTATATTAATTATAAATGGTTTAGCTTAATAATATTGTTAAATTTATTTATTTTATTGCTAATGCATAAGTTTTAATATAGATAAAAAAATCTATGGAATCTGTAAGAACACGTAGAGGATCAAGATATAAATGATGACTTCACTAGGGTGATGAAGAGATAAAATCACTATTTAAAAAATTAAACAGTTTTAGATCAAATATCTACATTGTCTAGAACATGTAGAGGATCAAGATATAAATGATGATTTCACTAGGGTGATGAAGAGATAAAATCACTATTTAAAAAATTAAATAGCTTTGAGATCAAATATCTACATCCTCTTGCATTCCTTTTTAAATTATAATTATTAAGGAAATAAAGGATGGACATCTAACTTATAGTATTAATCATAATTTTACCTTCATTACAGAACATTTGAACTCTTTAGTTTGTAGTGTGATTTTAATTATTTAATTTTTGAATATTTTTATTTTCTAAAATTAATATTTTAACTAAATTAAAATAATTGATATACGAAAAATAATGGTATGAAGATAAATATAATTTATTCTATATATACGAAATTTAATTTTTGTATGTTAGATTATAATATATATTTTTATCGTTAAATCACTGCTAAGGGGCAACACCATGTATTGATATCAAAAAGGGATTTACATTGTCTTCATCATTTTCTACAATTTTCACCATGACCACCTTCACTTGGTCTAGACATAGATTTATCCCTGAACCAAAATGGCTTTTCAGCCCTATTTTTTATGTCACACAAAATGGCCTTGGGCTAGAAGATCAAACCCCTAGTGGACACCGTTACAAACCCTACTGTTTGACGGATTGAAACAAGCCTTTACAACTACCATTATTGGACTAACTCACATAGATATAATTTTAACAAAAAATACAAAATTTTACCACAAAGCCTAGCCTTGCGTTTATGCTGTAGCACCTTCTACCACGACCCGTCCTGAGCTCGCCTTGCTCAATCCTCCTCGTCATCAGACACCACCCTTTTCTTGAAGGCCAAATAGTCTACCACAATTGGACAATCTGCCCCACAGTTCTGGTGAGCCGAGCCTTTCACTTTTTGTTCAGGGTCTCTTCCATCATTCGACAGCCATTCTTCTCCTATGTCGAGGTCCCAGTCATCATCATCCCTTGCAACTATCTCTCCTGCCAGCCCTTCATCCTCCACATACCTTATTTCCTAGCCACAAGGAGGTTCAGACATCATCTTTTCTGCTCTGAGCAAGAAGAAGATTCCTCTTTCTCTCTCATCCCATAATTTTGCAAACCCTGTCAAGTCAATGATTCTTATCAGTGGAAACTTCATCACCTCCCCACCATTCTGATGCATCATGTAGTAAATTTTCGGCATTGGGATCATTAGGTAACCATCAATGTTATCCAGGGCTTCATAGATTTCACCCAGCCATGTGTGGCTGAAGACCATCTGGGTTAGTTTCTTGCCTCTTGCCTTGGATACGCCCATATGAATCAACATTGCCAAAAACATGGTAGGGATGTCCATGTTCGACCCAAATCTCTGATATACCTTCAGAAATTCTGGTCCAAACACTTTCTTGGTTGCCCAAAGAATCAACAAATGGGAGGAAGCCAACAATCCTCTTAATCTTTTGTTAGTTATCTCTCCCACAAAGGATTTTTGTTGCTTCTCAGTATTTAGAAACAATGAAGTATCCATTATTCTTGGTTCAAAAAACCCCCTCAAGCACACAATTCTCTAAGAACCTTACTTCATCACTCCAAAATGGCTCGTTCACACTTTTCTTAAGCTATCGCCAACCTTGGCCTTTTAATAAAAGACAACCTTACCTCATCATAATGATCAGTTCAGAGTTTGTGCCCTTTGAAGTGTGTCTGCAAGCCACCACCTTTGCAAATGATACAAATCTACTTGTTTGTGTAAGGTTGTGCTTAATCTGTCATTTCCTTTATCTTGGGACTTGTTCGTATGTCTTGCTCATCACCTTCTATTTATGGGTTTTTTCTTGTCATTGTGATCTACTTTGATTTTTTCCTTCATTATATTATGTTCTTTCTTGGTTGCCGGTTAATTTGGTATCTCTAGTGTCCTTTCAATTTATGGCTTGAAATTCCTCCCATTTTGGCTACTTCCTAACACCTCACCTTTTTGCTTACGTGTTATCTCCTTATTCCTTTTTCGCCAGCTCATATGCCTTGTTGTTACCTTCCTAATATATGTGACTTATTTGAAATGCCTTGAATTTACTTGCCAGTTGTTTGACGCACTGCAACAGATGATTTAACTTCCAGTTTGGAGCACTCCCTCTTCGAATAGCGTTGATAGTGATAAGTGAATCCCCCTCCAAATGAATACGCTTCACTCTAATCTCCAAAACCAACCGCAAACCAATGGCTACAACTCTAAACTCCACTTCATTATTCGTGCACAGTCCTAAGGAGATGGATTTTTCTCCTAGAGTATTACCTTGTGCATCCCTGGCGATACATCTTGCTCCTCTCAAGCCAAGGTTTCCATAGGAGGCTGCATCAAAATTGATTTTAATCCATCCTTCTTCTGACTCTTTCCATACTACTTCTGATCTCTTAACCTCTGGTGATTGCGACCCACTCTTGCCATCAAGTAGTGGTGGTTTCAAACCATTGATTGATTTCATTAGGTTGTCATCCCAGTTGGTGAAGATTTTCTACTTGCTTGCTTTGCTACGAGCATCTTCATTGACTAGTTCTACTATGGCCCTTTTAATTTTTTCCTAGAGTCCACGCTCACTCATCTCCTTCCCTTGGAAGATCCTTTTGTTTCTCTCCTTCCAGATTTCCCATATTACTGTAGATGGGGTTATTTTTCATATTCCACTAAAAATTGATTTCTTGCCTCCCTGAGGCCACATTTTGAACTAGGTTTCAATATCTACCAACATGGGGCATTACAGGTTTAGTTTACTCCTGGCTCTGTTCCAACATTCATTCGCATATGGGCAAGCCAAAAGTAAATGATCTACAGATTCTTCACTCTTTTTACACATTACACATCTTCCCAGGCCTTGAACACCAAAGGTTACTAGTCTATCCTTAGTGAGTACTCTTTTTTGATTTCCATCCATGCAAAACATCCTTCTTTGGGAAGGCATTTTTTCCCCCACATCAACTTGCATGGCCAATCTTGTTTTTCCATAGCTAGTTCTTTTATTTTGTAGCCAAAATTCACTTTGTATGTGCCTATGGACGACCCACACCATCTGATTACATCCTTGTCATTGGAGATTATTTTTGACAATGTATCTTTTTGCGCTTGTGGATCATTAAGGGTTTGCAAATCATTCCATCTCCAACTGGGGATTTCATTATTGAACATTACCTTACCATAGTTGGTGACCTTATTCCCCCATACTCGTAGTGTTTCTTCTTTGAGATCTTCCAATCCTGGGATGTTGTCAATGGGAGGTTTCCCGCACCATGAGTTGCTCCAAAAGGAAGCACTTTTACCATCTTTGATCTCCCAAGTGACATGCTTAGATATTATATCCCAACAATCCAAAATGAAGTTCCAAATTGCAGGGCCTCTTGGAGGAACAATTGTGGTGAGTATTCGAGTTGGTTCATCTAAGTCTAGGTATTTTCTTCTCAAAATTATGACCCACTTCTGCTCATTCTTTGAATATAGGTCCCAAACTAGTTTAGCTCCCATAGCTTGGTTCATTAACACTTTTTTTTAGACCTGCACCACCAACTTCCTTTGGGGTGCGCACCTTATCCCAAGCCATCAATAGAAATTTGTTCTGCTCCCCTGTTCCACTCCAGAAGAATTTCCTAAAAATTTGGGTCAGAGACTCTTCCACTACTTTTGGTAATTTTAAACATGACATTGAATACACTGGGATGGCCGAAAATACTGATTTCACCATTAGTAATCTTCCTACTGAGGATAAACACTTACCTTTCCAGGTTCCCAATTTTCTTTTACAACAATTTATTAGGCATTCCCAATAGCAGTTTTTATTAATCCCTGCAAACAAAGGCATACCAAAAAATCACCTAGGAAGGGTTGCCACTTTAAGATTCAAGATTTTGGCCAAATCCTTTTGTAGACTTGGTTGTGTATTGAGGAAGGAAACCTCTAACTTTCCCCAGTTTATGCTCTACCTTGATGCTTTGCAGTAGTCATCTAGAAAATTCTTGATCACCCTTGCTTCCCTCCTGCTTGCCTCCCTAAATAGAATGGTGTCGTCTGCAAACTGTTGATGAGTGGTGGGATCCAAACCATTTGCTACATGTAATCCCACCCATTTCCCTTCCCTTCTTAGGATTTACATTCCTCTTCCTAGCACCATTTCCATAATTATGAAAAGGAAGGGGGAGAGGGGGTTACCTTGTCTTAGTCCCCTTGTTGATGGAAAGAAACCATGTGCCGATCCATTCACTAGCACAAAAATTTTGGCTGTTGAGATACAACTCTTAACCTAATTTATCCATTTTTCATCAAACCCAAACTTCCCTAATACTTCCAAAAGGAATTTCCTGTCCACCATGTCATATGCTCTAAGGATTTCCAATTTTAACACCATACATGCTTCCTTATTCTTCCTGGTTGAGTGTATGGTCTCATGCGCAATGATTATACCTTCTGCAATTGACCTTCCTAGAGCAAAGTCACTTTGTTCTTCTGATATGAACTCTTTTATTACTCCCTTGATTCTATTTTCTATGATTTTGGTGACCACCTTATACACCGTATTACACAATGCAATTGGTCTAAAATCACTCATCATTTGTGGGTCTTTTTTCTTGGGAATTAGGGCCAAAAATGTATGGTTTATTGCACCCAACATTACCATCCTTCTTCTTGATTCTTCCACTTCAGCTACTAAATCATCTCCTACTACATCCCAAAACTTTTGGAAGAAACCAGCTGGAAAGCCATCTGGCCCTGAAGCCTTGTGTGGATTCATCTGGAAAATTGCTTCCTTGACTTCTTCCTTAGATATTTTCTAATACGACCGCCTATTTTTCTCTTCATTTATTATTGATGGGATTGAGCTCAACAACCTTTCCCTTGTTGTTTTATTCTCCTGGTTCTCCTTATTTAGGATGGCTTCAAAAAATTTGACAACCTCCTTATTCACTTCCTCCACAAATTGAGTTACTTCCCCATTTTCTCTCTTGATTTATGTTATCATGTTCCTACTTCGATTGGCAATTGCCGATTTGTGAAAATATTTGGTATTCCTATCTCCCTATTTCAACCAAGTTTCTCTTGATTTTTTTTGCTAGAAGCATTCTTCCCTCTTTAGTAATTCTACCAATTCCTCTTTCGGGCATCTTTCATTCTCAAAATCAACTACATCCATTCCTTTTTCTATTATGTGTTCATTCAGGGCTTTAATTTCCTACTCCACTCTTTCTTTCTCTTGGAATATGTTTTTGAAATGAGACTTGTTTCATTCTTTGAGTTTGGCTTTGATGAATCCCAACTTCTTGTTAATCTTATAGAGCTTCAATTTTTCTCCAAACTTGATCTCATTCCACCACCTTTCTATTAGCTTCGACAATTGTTCATCCCTCAACCACATATTTTCAAATTTTAATGGGCTTCCCTTTGGGGGATCTTCCTAACCAAACTAAAGCATTACCAGAAAATGATTTGATCCTATGAAGGGTAGTATTTGGTACTCCTATGTAGCTATTGATTCCCCCCAATCTCCCCAAACCAAAAATCTATCCAACCTTTCAGCTATATTGGTGAATCCCTTCCTTCTATTTGACCATGTGTAGATACCATTTCTAGTTTGTAAGTCCACTAATTGATTATTGTCTACAAATTCTTGAAAATCACGTTATATGGAAGTGATTCTGCCCAATCCCCCTTGCTTCTCTTCATTATTCAGTGTTGCATTAAAATCCCCCACTACTATTCCTCTCTCATTCCTAAGATTTTCCAATTCACTTGTAATTCTCCTCCACACTTATCTTTTTTCCACAGTGGAAATTGGACCATATACATTGATGATAAAGAAGTGCTCATTTCTCATCAATTCCTTAATTCTTATCAACTTCCAATTATCTTCTTCTTTTTCCACTTCACCATCTATTGATAGAGGGTTCCATATTAATCCAAGACCTCCAAATGCACCCACTGCCTCCCTGAATTTCCCTTTCCATTGCCTCCAATTGCACATTCTTTTCTTTCCTTCTTTACTCTATTTGGTTTCCTAGATTAGAATTATGTCAACCTTTGATTGGTCAATTTGGCACTTGACCATGTGCCATTTGTAAGGGGCATTAATGCCCCTAACATTCCATGTGATGATCTTCATTTGTTCTTGGGAAGGAGAACATCCTTCCCATTCCTCAGTTTCCTTTGCCTTAATGCATTGGCTACAATTATCAACTTAGCTCTATTCGTTCTTTGACCCCTTTTTCCTTTTCTCTTTATGTTTGGTTTTTTAATTTTTGATAGGGATTGCTCAAGCATCCTCTCCTCAATCAACTCTTCCTCCTCTGCCTCCTCTTGGTCTTCTTCCTCTACTTTTGTGTATTGATCACTCTCTTCCTCCTCAGATTGTGTGTTGTTTTCTTCCTCCTCCAAGTTCTCCTCTTCTTCATTATTTTTGATACTTTGCTTCCCCTTCACTTCCTCACCTTCCTCCTCTTGCATTTCCATTTTTGAGTTTCTTATTTCTTTGGACAACTCTCTGAGCTAGGTGTTGATGTATTTTTGTAACTCCTTTGCTTTTCCTAGGAGAGTGTTAAGGTCTTTCTCTACCTGTGTGACTGCATCCTTTGAATGTGCTTGCAGTGGATGAAATTCCTCCCTTCTAGCCTATGTTTCCCATTCTATCTTTCTCTTTTTGGATCCTGACATCTCTCTTTGGGTTGTATCCTCCCATAATCGAACTAGTTCCTCTTGAGATGTGCTAACTCCTACTTCTCCCAATCCTATCTCACCTTCACTTTTCTCCATCCCCCTTTTTGAACAACCTTCTTGGATTTTTTTTCTATAAAGACACTTCCCTGGGCGTTCTCTTTTGCACACCTGATCTATTTCCTACTGCCAGCTTCCATACTTTGTCAAGATCTCTAAGTTTTTTGTAAATACCAACTCCCTCTGCTATTTCCACCAAGATGTTGGGTTCCACTCCTTTACCATTTACAAAGTCTTCATGTACTCCTAAACACACCCCTAGGGCATCCCCTATTTTCACCATAGCCTCCACATTCCAGTATTCTGATGGAAGGTTCACTAGTTTAATCCATGTAGGGGTTTTTTTTAATGGTGTAATTCCAAGGATCAAAATTTGATTTCCAGTTTAGGCAGTGAAAACTATGTCTATTAAAAAAAGGTGGTTTCCCATATACAATTTCCTACTTTAAATTTTGATCTATACATTCTATGAGGAAGAAGGATTTTGGTAATTGGTGGGTGCTTACCTGATCCTTAAAATTGGTTTTCCAACAAGCCTTGGTCTCCTCTTTAGGGCATCCTAGTTTGCACCATTTGGCGAATAATGATTTATTTGTTAGTCTAGTCACTCTTGCTTCAATCACTTTTGTTGGCATTATATATAGCTTACTCCCCCATGGTCTCGAGCTATCTTCCTCTTCTTTTCCTTTCCATTTTCCTTGGAATTTCCTCCTGTTCACTCTTCTTCTATACAAATTTAAATCTCTTGAGTTCATCGTTCTACCAACTTCTGGTGCTTCTTTGCTTCGTTGATTCATTTTTCCTCCATTCTTTGGGTTAGGGTTTTCCAAACCTTTCACTTTTCAGAATTTGCTGGTGCATTTCGAAATGTCGTTCCCATTGCTTCTCCAATTTGAATCCATCCAATCTCTAGGGTTCCTTTTTTCCCAAAACCACCTGTGCCCAGTGTTTTACGATCTCCAATTTTCATCATTCCTTTACCCTCTGGTTGCCTTCCCTACTGGATTAGAAACCTTCCTCCAGTCACCACCCTGGGTTCTCCTTCTCGCTTGGTTGTGGTTTCTCATCACAGGGCCTTCCCTTTTACGGTAGTGTAGGTGGCATTTGTCTACCCAGGCCCCATTCTCGAACACCCATTGCGGGGTGTGCCCAGTGTGATTTGTCATGCCATCCACCTTTGCATTCTCTCCTAGTCAACTATCCTCCTCAATGTCTCCCCAATTCCTCCCTTTTGCATCTCCTGTTGTTTTTTTCTCAAATTTTCCACCTTGCACCATTATCATGTGTTGGATTATAATATTATGATAGAGCGTATATATAAATTAGAAGTTATCATTTGGTTAAACTATCATAAGTAAATGATCCAACCCATCAAAAATATTCAAGGATCGAATAAAGATCAATCATACCAAAAATTTAAACTAAATGATAAATAATATAATACAAAACATATAATCATTCTCACTATTTAAATACAACTAATTTTCTAAAAGATAGACTGGGCCCACTTGAAAAGATAATTCCAATTCCCTATCATATAAAAGTGGAGTTGAGATAATATTTCAAAGGGTCTCTTAATGAAAAAAGATAAACATGATTACATACAAATGGGGTTTATTGGCATTTCAAAGATCATTGAGTGCCACTTCATTATGCAATAAATCTCTATGCTCAAAACTCTATTTTTGTTAATTAATGCATAATGGGCTTAGAGGATAATTTTTCTTTTAAAATAAATGTTCCTCTCCATCTCCATCTCTATCTTCCTCTCAATATCTATCTCCTTATCCCCCCTCTCTCTCTTTCTCTTTTAGCTCTTACCTCCTCTATATCTCCATCTTTCTACCCCTACCTCTCCCTCTTTCTCCCTCTCTCCTTATTACAAACATAACATGAGCCTATTTATAATAGAGCCTAATTATCTTTTTGATTCAGAATTTTTATTTTGGTCATAGTTCGATCCATGTAAGTGGATGCGTATTTTATTTGAGGTTATCACTTTTCTATTTATACCTTTGTTGGATCATATTACAATGCCCCCTAGAATCCATGTTCTCTAGGAAATGTGTACAAAATATGTGAAAGATATGATCCATATCCATCTTTGTATCTATATCTATCTCTATCTTCCTCTCTATGTATCTCCCCCATCTCCAACTCCTTACCTCTCCTTGCATATATATCTCTCTCTCTCTCTTCCCCTTCTATATTTCCCACTATATTTATCTCTTTATCTTCCCCTCTTTCTATATGTTTCTCTTCCTCTCTCTCCCTCCATCTCTTATTTATATATCTCTCTCCCCTTCTATCTCTCTCTCATCACACACACACACAAACACTCCATATTTTTGCATCCCTATCTCTATTTTTATATCTCTCTCACTCACACACACACAATCCTTTTTTTTCCCTTCCTATCTCTATCTCTCTATCTCTCCTCCCTTTCTCTATCTCTCCCTCTCTCTATTGCCTCTCTCTCTCTCTCTCTCTCCCCATATATCTATATCTTCCTCTTTCTCTCTCCCTCTATTGCCCCTATTTATCTCTCCCCCTCTCCATCTCTATTTGTCTATAGCTACTTCTCTTTGTTTGTCTATCTCTCAATCTTTGTCTCCCTCTCCCCATATCTCTATATCTTTTTATATCTCTATCTCTCTATCACTTTATCTCACCATTTCTCCCTCTCCCTCTTCCTTTATATATCTCTAACTCTTCATCTTTATCTATCCCTCTAAGTATATCTCTATTGTACTTGTCTCCCTCTTCCTCTCTTGATCTATCTTCATATTTACCTCTATCTTCCTCTCTCCCCCTCTATCTCTAGACATGTCTCCCTCTCTCTATCCATCCATCTCTCTCCATCTCTCTCCATCTCCCTCTTCCTAGACCTCTATATCTATATCTCTTTGCCTCTCTATCTCCATCTCTCCATATTTATTCTTCCATCTTTCACTCTGTCTCTATCTCATTATTTGTCCATCTCTCTACCCCTATAGCTCTCCCTCTCTCTCTCTATATATCACTTTCTATATATATCTTTATCTTTATATCTCTTCCTCTCTCATTCTCTCTATCTCTATATACTCCATCTCTCTCCATCTCCCTCTTCCTAGACCTCTATATCTATATCTCTTTGCCTCTCTATCTCCATCTCTCCATATTTATTCTTCCATCTTTCACTCTGTCTCTATCTCATTATTTGTCCATCTCTCTACCCCTATAGCTCTCCCTCTCTCTCTCTATATATCACTTTCTATATATATCTTTATCTTTATATCTCTTCCTCTCTCATTCTCTCTATCTCTATATACTCCATCTCTCTCCATCTCCCTCTTCCTAGACCTCTATATCTATATCTCTTTGCCTCTCTATCTCCATCTCTCCATATTTATTCTTCCATCTTTCACTCTGTCTCTATCTCATTATTTGTCCATCTCTCTACCCCTATAGCTCTCCCTCTCTGTCCCTATATCACTTTCTATATATATCTTTATCTTTATTTCTCTTCCTCTCTCATTCTCTCCATCTCTATATATTTATCTATTCCATATTTTTCTATCCCTCTCTCCACTCTCTCTTTATGTCTCCCTCTCCTCCATTTTTATCTCTATCTCTATCTCCCTCTACTTCATATCCATATCCCTCTCTTTCTCCCTGTCTATCTCTATCTCATTGCCCCTCTCTCTCGCTCTTCCCACTTCTATCTCTCATTCTTTCCATCCCTCTCTCTCCATCTCGTCCCCTCTCTCCCTATTGCAAAAATAACATGAGCCTATTGGTAATGATTCTGATTATCTTCATGCTTCAAAGGTTTTTTTAGTTGTGGTTGGATCCTTGTAAGTGGATGCATAGTTGATTTGAAGCTATCACTTCTCCATTGAGACATTTATTGCACAAAAAACATCATTTGCTAAATTTCCTACCAATTGAACTCATGTACCACACAAATGTATGCAAAAAATATACCAAAATTTTCCTTAGTTGACCTTCCACACCTCTTCAACATACCCATTGCACAACAAGGTATGGTTGCTAGTTATTAAAATGATGTAAATAGTATATTAATGTAAATTATAGTATAATGCATACCTATATTTTAGCTAAATAGAACAAAAGGTAGCTACATGCATTTATATTAATATTAATAATTATTAATTTTAGCTTAGTACATAGTTGCATGCCTATATTAATGGATTAAAAAGGGTAATTTTTATAATTACAATTGTTTAAATGTCTTATGAAAAGTCAAAACATAATAATTAATTTTTTAAAAATATTTAAATAATTTAATTTCTATAATTTTCAAAAATATATTAATAAATTATTTTAAAGTAAAATAAATATAATAATTAAATGATTATTTTAATTTTTAATTTGTGAATTAATAATAATATTTTTATAAATATAAATTATATTGATATTATAATTGTATATTTAAGATTATTAATATTATTTATAAATATTATAAAATATTTATTTATAATTTTTTTTGCAACAAATTTATCAATTATCATTAAAATAATTTTATTATTAAAATTATAATTTTTTTGATATTCTCAATTTTTATATTAAATGTATTAGTAAAAACATAAAGACTTTTTAAAGATATATATTTATAAAGAAAAAAATAATATTAGTAATATATTAATAAAATATCAATATACAAAATAAAAATTAAACATATTAGAATTTTACATTATAAAATATATTAATTATTAAAAATATTTAAATCTTAATAATTGTATATTTTGTATTATTAAAATAATATTATATAAACATATTATTAGACATTTATTCTTAAAATAAATTTATTAATTATCATTAAAGTTATTTGAATATGAAAAGAGAAGATGGCGTTCGCGTGCTTTGCAAGTCGAGCTAGGGCGTCTGTGCCCTAGCTCATTCTCTGTGTTCTACTCGAGTCTGCATTGTGGGGGTTTTTGCTGCATTCAGGGTCAGTGGAGGTGGGGTTTCAATTTGTTAAACTTGTGTTTCTTTTTCCTTTGCTGGTGATTGTTGTGTGGGGGTTCGTGCTTTCCCTTGGGGTTTTTCCATTTAGTCCAATCGTGATCCAGGGGTTTGCATGCCTCCCGAGGATTTTGTTTATTGCTATGTCATGTGGGGAAACATCTGGGGTTAGCCCCAAATTGGATTTCCGTGCAACATTTGGTTCGAAGCCTACAGTGCATGGTGCAAATGTTTTTGATAATACGTTGTTTTCACCAGAGATGGAGATGAATGATCTAGGGCTGGTTAGTGGTCCCCGCATTATGGAGATTAATGGGTGTTTGGAAAGATGCAAGGAGAGACCAAATTTGGTTATCCCAATGGAGTTGCTTGCAGATGGTATTGAATACTATTCGAGGCACTTCTTTTATTGCAAATTCATGGGTTTGAGAGTTTTGCTACAATTTTTGGAATCCTGGGCTCAGCGGACATGGATGCCAGAGGGAGAGATGGGGATTAGGCTCCTTGCGAACAACTATTTTATGGTATCATTTGATTGCATGGTAGATTAGAATAAGGTCTTTGAGGGTGGTCCCTATTTTTATAACTAGGTGGGATTTTTTATCAAGCCATGGCATGCGGGCTTCAACCCTACCGAGGCGCTACCAAGTTGGATTCTGGTTTGGGTTTGGTTGTCATGGTTCTTGGTTGAGTGCTGGTGGGATGATGTGTTCCTTTCAGTGGCTTCAATGCTCGGTAAACTTGTTGGGTCTTCTCAGCAGACGCAGTTTAAGAAGGTAATGAATTTTGCCCGTATCTGTGTAGAAATTGATCGAAGCAAACCATTGACAGATTTTGTAGAAGTGTGTGCTGGATCCTATACTTGGGTGCAACAGCTAGATTATGCAACCCTACCTTTTCGATGTTGTCTCTGTCACGAATATAGGCACTTGCAGCGGAGATGCCCTAGGGCTAAGCCCGTGGCACCCCAACCTTCTCAGCCTTCTTGTAATCCGCCTAGATCTGATAAGGGGAAGGAGCCTATTTTGGGTGATGGTAACAGTGATGATGGTTATGTCCCTGTCAAGGCTCGCAATAGGAATCAGGGGCAAAAGCCAACCTTGAGGGAGAGGCAGGATGATGACACCTTTAATAGGTTTGAGGTACTGGATGATCTCAACCAGCAGGAAGTGAATCCGAGGTTGTTGAACCTAAATCAGGGTACTTTGGGTTCAGGTCAGGATGGTCCTCCTTTGGAGGCTATGCAGGTTGTGCAAGAGGATGGTGTTGGGAAGATGGAGGCAGATCAACAATTTCCTATTTAGGTTGAATTGGATTCTACTCTTGGAGCTACGAAGAGTGGTGGAGGTGGCTCCCCATTTCCCCTGAAAGATGGTATGGATGTGGGTAAGAGCTCTTTGTCTTCTTCTCGCTTGGGTATTCTACAAAAGGAACTGAAGAAAGGGATTGGTGAGAAAACTTCCAAGCTAGGCAAGAAAAAGGATATGGATAAGATTAAATTAACTGGGGAAACTTTGGTTGAGTTAGAGTCAGTCAAGACTCTTGATTCACATTTTTCAGGCCCTCATAAATGATCGTTCTCTCATGGAATGTAAGGGGCTTGAACAATGGCCCTAGATAAAAAAAATTTAGTGATTTGGTTAGGAATCATTCTTTGGATGTTCTTTTTCTTCAGGAGACCAATTTATCTATGGAAAATATGTTGGATATGGTACCTATGTTGTGGAAATGTGGTGAATTCTAGTGTGTGGGGGCTCTTTGTGCTTCCGTGGGGTGGCTTGCTTCTGGAACCCTCAAAATATTTTCCCTCTTTGGTGGATGTCCTCTAGATCCTCTATGTCCCTAGTCACCTCTTGTTATGAGACTGGTGAGTGTATTCTCCTCTCTAATGTGTATGCTTCTGTTGAGTTCTAGGGTAAGCAACTTCTTTGGTCCCATCTTCATTTTGTTCGCAACTTAGCTCCTTTCCATCCGTGGGTTTTGGCTGGCAATTTTAATGCTATAGTTGATTTGTCTGAGAAAAAAGGTGGAATTGCTAGGTTGGATCCTTCTGCTCTGTTACTCAAGGATAGCATTTTAGATTTAAATATTTTTGATGTTCATCCTAATAATGGTCAGTTCACCTAGAACAATAGGAGAATTGGTGAGAGTTGTGTTGCTGAGAGGCTTGACCGATTCTTGGTTTCCTGTTATTGGGTTGGAGACTTGTGGTCTACTAGATCTGAAATTCTTGACTGGAGAGGTTCTGATCATTGGCCTATTAAGCTTAGTATTATATCTGCTCGGACGCCTCATTCTCCCTCCTTCAAGTTTCAACTTATGTGGTTATGGGATTCTACTCTTCGTGAGCACGTGGCTGAGTGGTGGAGGATTGGAAGACCTGCTTTTGGTACGACAATGTTCGTTTTTGCTAGGCTTCTTCAGTTTGTCAAATATCAGCTTAAAAGGTGGAATCAGTGATGTTTTGGTAATATCTTTCATGCTAAGGTCGCTGCTCAGGAGGAGTTGAATAATATTACGTGGCTGATTCGTGAGAATGGGGCTTCTGAGGATCTTCTGAGGAAGGAGGCTAGGACTTTGAAAGTGGTTGAGGAATTTGAATTGAGGGAATAGATCTATTGGAAGCAAAAGGCCTAGGTTGAATGGCTTCAGGAAGGTGATAAAAACACTGCCTTCTTCTTCAATTCTATGAAAGATAGGAGGCATGGTAATTCCATTCCTGTTATGGTGAATGATAGGGGAGAACGTCTTGCCTCGCACCAAGAAGTCTCTACTGAGGCTTCTCAGTACTTTATTGCTTTATTCAAGGAGGATTCACAGGTGGGCTCTATGGAGGAAGCATAGGTTCTTTCTTGTTTTCCTCAGTTGGTCTCCAAGGAGGCGAATGAGTCTCTGATGAAAGAGATTTCTCTTGCTGAGCTAGAGGGTATTGTGTTTCAGATGAAGAGGGGTAAAGCTCCTGGCCCTGATGGTTTCCTAATTGAGTTTTACCAAGAATTATGGGATATCATAAAGTTGGATCTTTTGGTGGTTTTCCTTGAGTCCCATAGGAATAAGCAAATGCTGCGTGCTTTGAATTCCACTTTCCTTGCTCTCATCCCCAAGTGTGAAGGGGCTGATAGGTTAACTCAATTCCAGCCTATCTCTCTTTGCAATGTGGCATATAAAATCATTTCAAAGTTAATGGCTGAGAGGTTGAAGAAGTGGCTTAAAGTGTTGATTTCGAAGGAGCAGAGTGGTTTTGTGGTGGGTCGACAAATTTTAGATGGGGTTGTCATTGCTTCGGAGACCATCCACTCCATGGACAACTCCCAGGAGAAGGCAATGTTCATTAAGCTGGATATGGCTAAGGCTTATGACAGGGTTAGATGGTCTTTCCTGCGGAAGGTACTTATGTCTTTTGGTTTCAGTGAGGAGTAGATCCAATGGGTCATGAGTTGTGTCACGTCTGTTTCCTTCTCGCTTTTGATAAATGGCAATCATTCTGAACTTTTTGGCGCCTCTAGGGGTTTGCGCCAAGGGGATCCCCTTTCTCTATATCTTTTTCTGCTTCTTGTGGAAGGTCTTGGGAATTTGTTGAAAAGAAATGTGGAGCTTGGCAACATTCAAGGTTGGCGTTGGGGTGGATATTTTCCTCCACAATCCCATTTGCAGTTTTTTGATGATACTGCTTTGATGGGGATGGCTACTGTTAAAGAAGCTACTAATTTGAGGCAGGTGTTGGACTTGTATCTTGTTGCTTTGGGGAAATTGATTAATGAGGATAAATCATCCATTTTCTTCTTCAATGCGTCGGCCCCTATACGGAGGAGAATAGCTAATAGCTTGAGGTTTCAGATAGGGGCTCTCCCTTTGACATATTTGGGTATCCCAATTTCTATTCGCCGACTTCCCAAGGATTCTTGGAAAAATATTATTGATAAGCTCCATGTAAAAGTTAATCATTGGACCCATAGATGGTTATCTTTTGCGGGGCGGGTTTAGCTTCTCAAGGCGGTGGTGCAGGCTCTCCCTTCCTACAAATGTATGCTTCAGGTGGCTCCGATGGGTTTTCTTTGGGAAATGGATTCTCTTGAAAGGCAGTTCTTATGGGCTAGAACTTTTTCGTCTTCCAAGTGGAGTCTGGTCAGGTGGGATGTTGTGTGTAGTCTGAAGCAATTTGGTGGTCTTGGTCTTCGACAGTCTGTGTTGTTTGGAGAGGTTGTGGCTGCTAAATTATTCTGGAGATGGTGTGTGGAGCAGGATCAGCTATGGGCCAGGATTTTATCTCATAAGTATTTTGTTGGGATTCCTTGGCATGATCTCCCTCGTTACCCTCTTGAGGGGAAAGGCTCGGTGATTTGGAATACTCTTTAGAAGGGTGCAAAACTCATCAAGGAAGGTTTATTTTGGACTTGAAAATGGGGCACTAAAGCTCTTTTCTGGTCGGATTCTTGGGATGGCTTCCCTCCACTTACTTCTTAGTTCCCCAACCTCCTTCCTTTGTGTCAAATATTTCTTGTGGCTGGCTAGTCTAGGGTGAGTGAC